>JABUQX010048619.1:12500-28175 GCA_015478945.1 Trachelipus rathkii | reverse complement strand
TATCATTCAATAATGCTACTTTCGGTCATCTTTATAACCTCTCCTTTACAAGTATGATAGTCTTATAGCGATTCAGCATTAACCACCAGTCGTGAGTAACAACATCCCGATGAGTTTATTTATCAGGAATGTAAATCCCCAAAGGACCCCGCTGGGAGGCGGGTCATAAGAAGGCAGAGCTTTACAATAGAAGTGTGTGCGCTTTCACCCACTGTCCCCATGATTTGAACCTATTTGTAATGCACATGGTCTGGATTAAGCAATAATTCCTCTGTAACTTCAATGTCTTTTATTAGAAGTATTTAACTAAATAATTCCGAGTGGGATTATTATCCCGCCACTTTTCACCAAACCTGCTTCTATTTTTTTACGCATCTACTCTTTTGTAGCCCCTCCAAATTCTTGTATTCTACAGTTTCATAAATATCAACTGAGTTACAAGGATTGACAACAATACTTACTTTTTTATTTCTTGTTTATTCAGAAAAATCCCTCCGGTGCCCCCTTTTTCTATTTGTTATTCATCTTAAATCCCTTTCACCGATAATATAACTTTAAAACGACTATCACGACTCACATGGGCTGATTCGGATATTGGTGAGACTTTAAAAAACTTACGCCGTATTTCTAAGTCTCAACCGGATTTCATATTCCTATTTACCCAACAGCCCTTTCCTCTGTACCAGAGGGACATACTCTTCTACCTCAACGTCTTACTTGATCGGAACTTTACCTTGTATTCCTTCATGAATTGTATCTTTTTTATTATTGTTTCTTTATATTCATGGACAATTCAGCTTGTGTGGGTGTCTTACATTGCTATTCTAGTTTTTAGACATTTTCAATATTGGTTGACTGTACTTTATTCAGTTTCTAGTACATATGGTTAAAGATCGGTGTATAAAAGAAATAAGCCCAGATTCGATCCGTATATCAATATATTTAATGATTTCATTTTAGTAATACCAGTATGCATGCGTTCTTTAATAGAT
The DNA here is from genome assembly GCA_015478945.1 of Trachelipus rathkii. NCBI lineage: Eukaryota > Metazoa > Arthropoda > Malacostraca > Isopoda > Trachelipodidae > Trachelipus > Trachelipus rathkii. The sequence continues at coordinate 27,183 of JABUQX010048619.1, read as the reverse complement.
ACGCGTACTCTTTCCTTTGCGCTTTGTTTACGGAAATGTTATTCTATAGGGAATTATTACCCATACTCCAGAGCAGGCTCCTGAAAACTCACCGCCCTGAATTCCCATTTCCTTGAACTCTGTCCCCAAAATGATTTAGGTGTTCTCGGCTCGTCCTACTATAATTTCATACAGGCATCGGGCAACCCTGGTAGCTGAACCTTTTTATCTTTTATTGCGCCTTTCCAACCCACAAGTATCTAGGGGAGTATACGTCAATTGTAAAAAGTATATATTGAAAACCTTCATTATAAGAACTATATTTAATCATTTCCGATAAATCTAACTGCCATATGCTATCGAGCTGCGGAGATATGGTTTTCCGTGTAGGAAATTTTTTTCTTACAGGTTTATGTAGAGTAAATGCCTCTTCACCCTCCAAATATGCTTTTAACTCTTTTTTTCTCAATATTAGGATACCTTAAAGCAAACCTATTGAAACCCCCAAAACTATTTGGCTCCCTCAGATTGAAGTAATACTTATCAACTACCTCCTTTGCCTCCATGTTAGATACTGACACACGTGTAAGCGTTATATATATATATATATATTAATATATAATATATATATATATATATATATATATATATAATATATAAATATATATATATATATATTATATATATATATATATATATATATTAAAAGTTAAAAAGGTGGGAAAGAGAGAAAGATTTAAAATAACATTTTTATTTATATACAAAACATTACAACTAATATATATGATAATTACATATTACGGATTATCCCAACTAGACCTATTATAAGTTGTTTTTCTTTATCGGCTCTGGTTAACAGCGTTTAAATTTATCTGATGCGTAAGAAGTGCCTGAGGGACTTGAATCAGGTCTTGGTGTAATGGGGATATTATCCAAGTCTGCTAATCGCGTTGTATTTAAGATTAAACTTCTGGGAAAATTAATAGTCTGAAGTTCTTGTTTGATATCATTCCATCCTTTTACAGGGCCTTTCTTCCAGTTACGTGAGAGATCAGCTATCAAATCCACAATATTTGACCCTTTAACTATTTCATCATCAATTACGATCTCCCCTGCTTCATTCAAAGTTAATTGGTCTTTTAAAATATTATATAAAGCTATTCCTGATTTACGCACTCTATTAGGTAAGCTTTCCTCTAGGATATTTTTAAATTTATCTTCATTTTTCACTTCAAGTTTTACTTCATTAGGTATATCTACATCATCGGTTACCGGGATACGTAAGGTTGGATGTAGGTGCAAGTCTTTAAGATCTATCAATTTTTGTACGGCCTCCTGATATAAGATGCGTTTCTCATGGATGTTAATGTCTGAATTTAATATCCTGTACACTTCTTTCTCATATTTGGTTATCTGTTCAACTTTAGGATCGTATAAGCTAGGAGGTAGAGGCTGCTGGAAAGATAATGTGTCGTTCACAATATAAGGATTCTGGTGGTGCAACTGTTGCTGCTGATGTGAAAGATGTTGTAATGTCAATGCATTGGGCTGTAATATCTGCGTGTAGGGGGGTTGCGAATGATGAAACTGTGATTGTGGATTTTGCGCAGTGTGCGGCACATCTGTTTCTTTCTAATATGAACTTTGCATAACAATGCTCCGTGTGTAAAGGGAAAAGGATTTCCTTCTACATCTTTTATATGCACGCGTACAGAGTCAAAATTTATTCTATTCAGAGGTTAGATAATGAACATATGGAATGTTATACACCTTTACTCTCTATGGGAAAATTATACTACTCTAATAAAGGAGGTTTAAGTATTACTACATATTGATGATCATTTATAACTTTGTATATACATAAGCCCTAATACCACTGGATGGACCTTGGAGCATCTGGATAGCGCATCGGTACCATGTTATAATGCAGTACTCGGATCTGCTTCATCTTTGTTCATTGTGGAGTTCATGCGGTCTATTCTTCCCACAGTTTTAGTATAACCCCTCTTCAAACTGAGGAGGGAATCATGAAGTTGTTATCCCAACCTCAGGCATTCCGTTGTCGAATATGTTTACCGTCTGCGCATTGTGGAACGGTCTTCAGAAAAAAACGTGTCACCGGGGTCTCGAAGGATTTACATTTACTTTGAATTGAGCTTAAGGATATTAGTATCTTTATCTTCAAGTATAGCATTTCAGTTTTGGTTTATACCAGATCGCTTACAACATTAATACTCATATCAAAGAGGAGAGTTCAAATGACCTAAAAATAGCAGGCCACCGATTTAAAATGTGACTTACGCAAAGTAAGATTTCTTCAAAGAAGTATTTATGTTTTGGCCAATCCCTGGACCTAGTAGATCCAACGAGTATCTTTTACTTGTAATAATAAGTTTCAGACACATTCTACAACTTCGTACACCAGCCGCACTCCAGAATAGGATCGATGAGGGAAATTTTTCCTATGTCCTGTAACTTTAGGTATCATTTCCACATAATCCTACTTCGCTATACCTCCTCTTTCAAGTTGTATAGGATTCATTAACACACAGTTGTAAAATCCGAGAGTTTATTATCAGGATTGTAAATCCCAAAGCGCTGGAAGGAGCCCAGAGTTAAATAGAAGGTGGTCTACACTCCCTCCATGATTGTAATGAGCAATCTGTAATTAATTAATTTCTTAAACTTCACCTTGCTTTTTATATAAGTATTAAACTTAGCAGGGTATCCGCCATTCTATCACCAGCGTACCTGTTATTTTTTTCCATTTACCTTTACTATGCTACACTAATATTTTTTTCATATTTTAATATTCATGGAGTTACAGGATTGAACCTTACTTTTGGTCATTTCTTGTTTATAAAATCGCCTTTTTATTTTTTTTCACCCAGTCTTAAAATCTTTCCAGAAATATAACTTTAAACTATCACGACTGACAGTGAGTGTCCGCGATATCCGTTGTTTGGAACCTTTAAAAACTTCCGTAGTCAACCGGGATTCATAATCGCTTTTTCTTAAACCTGCTTCCTCTGATACGAGAAACTCTATACATAAATCGGGATTGTACCTCTATGCCTTGAATTATCTTTTAATTTTGGCTTTTTCCTTATTTCATGTAGGTGGGTTCTACTGCCTCTAGTTTTTGACATTTCTAAAGGTGATGACTTTATAGTTCTATGGTAAGACCTGTTATAAGAATAAGCCAGATCGTCCAGTATATCAATATATTTAAAAGTATTCATTTTAGTTAAAATACCTATGCATGCGTTCTTTAATAGTACGCTGTACTCTTTACACACTATTATGCCGCTTTTGTTTACGGAAAATGTATTGTAATAGCTTATACCATACTCCCAGAGCAGCTCCTGAAACCCTCTACCCTTGAACTCCATTCCTGAATCTGTCCAAAATGATTTAGGGGTTCTCCGTTCGTCCTTTATAATTTCAAGTACTGCATCGCGAACTGTAGCTGACCTTATTATCTTTTATAGGCCTTCAACCACAAGCTATCTAGAAGTATACGTCAAATTGTAAAAAGTTATATATGAAAACCTTCATTATAAGAACTATATTTAATCATTTCCGATAAATCTAACTGCCATATGCTATCGAGCTGCGGAGATATGGTTTTCCGTGTAGGAATTTTTTTTCTTACAGGTTTATGTAGAGTAAATGCCTCTTCACCCTCTAAATATGCTTTTAACTTTTTTTTCTCAATATTAGGATACCTTAAAAGCAAATCTAGTGAAACCCCAAACTCATTATTGGCTCCCTCAGATTGACAGTCAATACTTTTATCAACTTACTCCTTGGCCTCCTATGTTAGATTACTTGACACCGTTAAGCTTATAGATATATATATATATATAATATATATATATATATATATATAATATATATATATATATATATATAATATATATTCTGATAAAAATAATACTAATAAAAAGAAAGTTAAAAGTGATAAAGAAAAAGATTTTAAAATATAATTTTTTATTTATTAACAACGTTACCACTAAATACATATTATGATTAATAACATAATTACCGATTTTAATTCCACACTAGACCTATCATTAGTGTTTTGCTATAGTCGGCCTCTGGTACACTTTTTAAAATTTATTCTGATGCGTAAGAAGTGCCTGAGGACTTGAATCAGGTCTTGGCATGTAACTGGGGATAATTATCCAAGTCATGCTAAAATCGCGTGTATTTAAGTATTAAAGACTTCTTGAGGAAAATTTAATGTCTAATTTCCTGTCTGATATCAATTCCATCCTTTTACAGGGCCTTTCTTCCAGTTCGTGAGAGATCAGCTATCAAATCCACAATTATTTGAGCCTTTAACTATTTCATCATCAATTACGATCTCCATGCTTCATTCAAAGTTAATTGGTCTTTTTTAAAAATATTATATAAAGCTATTCCTGATTTACGCACTCTCATAGGTAAGCTCTCCTCTAGGATATTTTTAAATTTATCTTCATTTTTCACTTCAAGTTTTACTTCATTAGGTATATCTACATCATCGGTTAACGGGTTACGTAGGGACGGATGTAGGTGCAAGTCTTTAAGATCTATCAATTTTTGTACGGCATCCTGATATAAGATGCGTTTCTCATGGATATTAATGTCTAATTTAATATCCTGTACACTTCTTTCTTCAATTGTTATCTGTTCGAACATTTAGGATCGCTATAAGCTAGGAGGTAGACGGCTTGCTGGAAAGATAATGTGTCTTTCACAGATATAAGGATTCTGGTGGTGCAACTGTTGCTGCTGATGTGAAAGATGTATGTAATGTTCAATGCTTGGGTGTATTATCTGCGGTATTGGGTTGTGAATGAGTGAAACTGCGATGTGATTTTGCGCAGAGTGCGTCAATAACTGGCAATTTGAGGTTGCGAGTGATGAGACTGAAGGAAGTGAAGATTCTGTACAGCTGCTGATCTATATATACTGTCATTTTCTTCATACTCGAGTTATATGGAATTACACGCAACCTTCTTCATTATGGGACAACCACTGTTATCAGAGGAGCTATAACGGAGAAGAGTTAATGGCAGGAATACTCCCCTCCTCTCTGTATAACTTCTTATTATTTTTCAAATTTTTAATGTTGAAGGAGAGTTTTTTAAGTGATGTTTCATATGCGACGTAGCTTTACCTTCTGAAGTCTGTTTAAAGGAACATTTTCCTTTTATAAGATTTAAACAGACTTCGACATACACCACTGGATGAATTTTCTCATTCCTCACTAATTAGTTTACAGTTTTTTCAGATTGGTTTCAACTTTTAAATTTTTTTATAGAGGTAAATACTTTGCAACTAGAGCACTCATTATTCAGGTATGTATACAGTTTCTATCTCGTAGGGTAGAATGTTGGTACGGAGCAGTACTCTGTGCGTGTTTTTGGGGTGAAGTTCACACATCAAATAACCGTGGGGGATCGAAGTAACCTCCTTATATACTTTTAAGAACTCTTTCTTTTGAAGGGGAAACATTTGAGTTGCCAATACATTAACTTGACTCATGTCTCTTCTCTGTCCAAACAAATCTTGAATACTGTGTGTTTAAAGAGACACTTCGCATATGCTTGCTTGATGAAATATATTCTGTGTTATAAAAAACACAGAGATATTTAGGTGGTGAGAATAAGACTGTGAAAGCTTCTGCGTATTTCCAAATTCAATTTGTGCATTAAATAATCTAATACAATAATTTTGTGGCCTTGTATATTGTCCAGCGATCTAATATCGTATATGCCTTCATGAAATTGAATCACATCTTTATATTCTTTAAATTTTTCCTGGTAAACATTATAACACCATATTATTTTTACAGGGGTTTGTTTCAAAAAAATCTCCATTTCCTTGAAAATATGTTAATAATAGAAAGGTTTTACCACAGCCTGTCGGGCCAGCTACAAGACATGTAGCGGGACTTCGGGAACTTAAATTTCTCCACATCCATACCTGTCAAGTAGATAATGTTATAATGAGTTTAATTTTTTTTTACAAAAAAAGTTGTAAAATCAGTAAAAATATGTTTTTAATAAAATTCCGTACAATTTTATTAAACATAAAATGTTTATATAACCGAAACTCTGTGTGTTTTTAATCTTACATTACAAATTAAAATAAAAAAGTATTAAAAATAAAAATAGAAATAATAAATTAAAGAAGTAATAAAACAAAAATAAAAAATATAAAAGAAAACATAAATGTTAATAAATATATGAGTTAAAGCAGTAAAGCAGAGAGTTAAAGCAGTAAAGCAGAGAGTTAAAGTAGTAAAGCAGTGAGTTAAAGCAGTAAAGCAGAAAGTTAAAGCAGTAAAGCAGAAAGTTAAAGCAGTAAAACATGAGTTAAAGCAGTAAAACAAAACGTACTAATCCCCTAAGTAACACCTCTATTGTTTTAGTGCTTTACTGCTTTAAGGTATGTCAATGTATGTGAGTTAAAGCAGTAAAGAAGAAAGTTAAAGCAGTTAAAGCAGAAAAGTTAAAGCAGAAAGCAGAAAGTTAAAAGCAGAAAGTTAAAGCAGTAAAACATGAGTTAAGCAGTAAAGCAGAAAGTTGAAACAGTAGTAAAGCAGTAAAACAAAGGCATACTAATCCCCTAGGTGTTAGGTAATAACACCTCTATTGTTTTACTGCTTTACTGCTTTAAGGTATGTAAAGTATATGTTTTTAATAAAATTTCGTACAATTGTAGTAAAAATTAATGCACTCGTAGTATATTTGAAAAGAAATTCTTTGAATAGTTTACATTCATATCATATTTTTTCGTTCACGCGTGAATTTAGCGTCTGCGGGCGCACGCGGCGCGGTTACGCGGAAATATTGCGCCTGCGGCGCACGGCGGTCGGGTTTCGCGGGGAATGGGACTTCACCTTGGGACCGCGGACTCGGAAACGTTTGCGATCACTGTCTCAACTGTGTAAACTCTTTAGATATATATTCTGTCATGCTATAAGTGTTAAAAAAGTACTAACTCATAGTAGGAAGCTTCCTAGCAACTTGTAATATAACACCAATCGATTCTCATTACCTTATTACCTAGGGGTAGCCACCCAATATTAGGGCTATTCGGGCTCATGGGAGGCTAGAAAAGGCCTGAAAAAAGTGGCACTCAGTTTGCACTATGTTGCACTCACTTGGCACTATGTGGCACTCACTTGCACTCATTGGCTCACTTTGGCACTCATTGGCACTCAATTGGCACAATCACTTGGCACTCACCTGGCACTCACCTGCATCATTGAGAATACTATAGAAACATAATAGAAGCATCACTAGATACTCCTACGGTGTTGGGGCCATTAAAGTTGAAGCATCAAGTTTCGGGCATAAATAATGCTGAGGCATCAATAATATGTACCGTAGAATACAACAACGGTCAAGCCGCCGCGAAAAATATCATGTCAAAACAAGGGTTCAAGATATCAAAAAAAAAGGCTAAGTCCCTAAAGGAAGGACAACAAAAAATTACCGGGGGCAAAAATTGACCCATGATCTGTCAAGGGATGTATGGGGTGCGCACGCGTTTTACGTGTGATAAGTGTTAAATGTGAAGTGTCCTATGGTAAATGAAAGTGTTCATATTTGAATGTCTGTATAAGTGTAAGTGTGTGCGTGTGTGTTGTGTGTGTGTGTGTGCTGGGTGTGTGTGTGTGTGATGTGTGGGTGTGTTGGTGTAAATCTGTGTGTGAGTGTACGTGTAGCAGATGCGCACGCGGCACGTGTGTAGGTGTTAAGTTTGGGTAGGTCCATAACAGGCTTCAAGTTGGAACGGAAACATAAATGTGACGAGGTGGGCACGAAGTGGCCAGAAAATGGCGCTGGAGTCAAAAAATGCACCCATGGTGTCAGGAAAGTTAATGCCCGAAAAACTACATCAAAAAATGGATACAAACATCAGAGTTGAAAGACATCACCCAACAAACAAAATAAGGGCTAAGCCCTAAAGGAAGATCAAAATCACGCGTGGGTCAAAATGTGACCCATCGGAAGACCAAAGGGCTTGGTCGGAAAAATTTCCGTTGGGCAAAATTGTCCCATGGAGACCAGTAAGGGTAGCCCAAATAACTTACGTGGGCAAAAAAATTGAACCCATGGTATTCCTAGGCAAGTGTCAGAACAAGGTTAAAGACATCAGAAAAATAGGGCTAAGCCCCCAAAGGAAGATCAAAAAATTACCGTGGGCAAAAATGGCCCACGGTAGAAAAAATATTAGGGGGCGTAAAATAGGGGGTAATACCCGTACAACGGTTGCTGACGCACCCGTTTGGCGCACCCTTTCTTCGAAAGGGTGCAAAAAATTAGGGTTGCCAAAAAAAAAAAATTAAGGTTGCCAAAAAATTAGGTTGCCAAAAAATTAGGGGGCCAAAAAAATTAGGGTTCTCAAAAAATTAGGTTCCAAAAAATTAGGGTTCTCAAAAATAATTAGGGTTCTCAAAATACCGGGGCCAAAAGTTGACCCATGGAAGATCAAAGGTCAAGGCCCAAAAAGGCAAGGCCAAAAAGGTCAAGGTTAGGTAAAAATTTTGGGCTCAAAAAAGGTCAAGCCCAAAAAGGTCAAGGCCCAAAGAGGAAGGGCAGGTAAAAAAATTGGGCTCAAAAAGGTCAGGAGCAGGTACGGGGTCCGGAATCCCTTGGTGGTTTATTTTTTTCTTTTCGAGTTGGGTTTTTCGGGGTCCAATATGCCCTTCCTAATATATATAGTATATATAATATATATATAATATATATATATATATATATATATATATATATATATATATATTATATATATATATATATACTATACATTTATATAATATATATTATTATTAATAAATATATATATTATATATATATATATATATTATATATATAGTATCATAATCATCATCATCATGGGAAATAAATAAAGTGTTTTGATTGCTTTCTTAGAAAGAAGATAATAGAAAACAATTGCATATTTTGAAATCAGGCCGCATAAGGCATTATTTAGTATAATATTATATTTAAAAAGTATTATATAAATATATTATAAATAATACTATAAATACTATAATATATATATATATAAAAAAAAAAAAAAAAAAAAAAAAAAAAAAAAAAAAAAAAAAAAAAAAAAAAAAAAAAAAAAAAAAAAAAAAAAAAAAAAAAAAAAAAAAAAAAAAAAAAAAAAAAAAAATCATAAATGAAATATCTCGAAAAGTACGACACTTACAGAAAAACCAATTACATATTTGGAATCAGCGTGTAAAGCTTATTACAAAAAATGTAAAAAAAAAATAATAAAAAAAAATAAAAAAATTAGGGGGCTCGAGCCGAGTGGAGGACGAACTGCAGGGCACGATTTCCCATACCCCGTAGGGGGGGCGGAGGAACCCCGCGACACCCAAATACAAAGAGCGGGGGTTTCCGGAGACCCTCCCCGGGGGGAAATAGTCCTACCCTGTCGTTCCCCCGGAAGGCCGAGAGGCCCCGACTCCTGCCATCTTTGCGGTTTACCCTTGGGTATTCCTTTAGTAAAAAAAAAAAAAAATTAAAACTGACGGAGTCGTAAAAACGGTAACTGGTCCTACTATATTTGAATCATGTCCGTGCACCCCTTAACTTTATGTTAGAATCATATACTAGAATATATATAAAAAAAAAAAAAAAAAAGCCAAAAAAAAAAAATCAAAAACTGACGGTCGTTAAAACATAGCGCTGCCAATTCACTTTGTACATGTTTGAAAGAAAAAGAACTTTTCGGCCTTTTCTCTTCTTAATGCTCACATTCCAATTATTGCATTGCGTTACATTTCTTATTTGAAATTATATGTGTAGATGATATTGCAAAAAACTTAATAAGTGACTGCGGCCGTCACTTTTGAACAAATATCGATATATGCACTTACATGTCATTTCGCTCAGAATACTAAATAATTTACGAGTAAAATATAAATTTATAGCTTCATTTTTCTTGTTCTAGAACATAATAGAAAGCTACACTTTACCCCCTAATTACTTTTGGTGTTTTTTTATTTTCTTTTAATTTAAACTCATCATATTAATAATAATAAAAGAAAAATATTATAAATATTTAATAATAATTATTACTAAATATATAATAATCGATATATTTATATATCAGTAAATATATACAATCATTACGTAGGTAATGACAAGTAACCTTTACCATAGTTGTACGATGTATACTTATCTTTTACGATATGAGCTAGCATCCTAAGGTAGTCATATGTTAACTGTACCAGAATCACATTAAAAAATATACTATGAGGAGAAAGTGTATAATTCTATACTATCAGCCGTATAGTATAATAAATTCACTATTATTTACGTACAGTAGTGATAGGAACGAAAATATATATTTCCAATATTAAATATATATTTATATTTAAACTCGCGTTATATTTACTATTAAAACATTAATTTAATTTCTATTTATGAAGTATTTTATTATTACTTAAAATTAGTAGTATTATTACTATGATTCTTTTATCTTTATCAACATTATTCATTAACAAGATGTATAGAAAGAAAGACACTGTACATATGAATTTATTTTAATAATTTATTAAAATAAGACTCAGATAATAATTAATTGGGTAGGAGCTACCTTACCCTAATACCTTCCCAATTGTATACGCCTACCTAGATATAATTATATATATATATATATTATATATATATATATTATATTTGTAAAACGTATTTATCATTTTATTATTAATAATAAATAAACGTAATTAATCATTTATATTTTATTGGATATACGATAAATTTGCGTACCTAAGAATAATAATTATAACTAAACATCAATCGAATAAGTTCATTACTAATATTTTAATAAAAAATTTAATAATAAAGGTAATATGATATCTAGCTTCTAACAAATAGCATATTTTTGGATCAGTTAATACGGCTATTTTATAACTTATTTTCTAAGCCATAAAATAATAAATCTAATGTGCAAGAAAGCTCGAGACCATCAAATTCACATGTACACTATAATACTATAACTACTTACTACTAACTACTTAGTATAATCTATAACTACTACTACTACTTACTACTACTACTTAATATATAATTAATAATAATATATGATATAATATAATAATAATAATAATAATAATAATAATATATAGATAATAAATATATAATAATAATATAGATAATTATCGAATAATAATTAATAATAATATATAATGATATGATATTACAATAATATATAATTATAATATAATAATAATAATCTAATATATAATAATTAATAATAATATATAAGAATAATCAATATTAAAGTATTTTAAGTATTTACGCTTCCAAGGTTCGACAATAATATTTATTTTTGTGTGTCGTGCTCTCGTAGTTGTGAGTTTCCCGTAATACTAATTTGAATAGATGATTATACAATAGAGACGTGTTACAAGGATGCATATGTTGCACAGATCCTGACTGTCGTTTCGTCATCATTAGTTGTATAAAAGAGCAAATCCTTGCACGAGCATACAGATTACTCGATTGTATTGCGTATATCGTATGTCTTAAAGATGCGGGTGCTTCACGAGATCGATATCACGGACAATAACACTCTAGATCCAGATTCATAGCTCTCGGCTATAAGTCTTAGAGACTGCGCAATCTCATTTAAAGTGTAGTCATATGCGAGGTACTCGCTCGTGTGTAAGATGGGTTAAATTGATGTGATGATGAAGTACACTCCGCAATTCTTTAAAAGTTTTAGAACATAATCACACGATCCGAACATTAAAATGTGTTAGATGAAGTTACGTTTGAAATATTAGCTCTCCATATATTTGTACTTTACCATGTGTCGTTGGAATATAGTGCTCAAAGATTTAATATTTACTGGTGAGAGTTAATTATGCTGATGTTGATATGACCCTATACTCGACAATTCATATATATTTCATCATAGATAATATGATACCTAATATTGTATTAGATACAGATATAAGTACTCATAGGCAGTATTAAATTGAGAGTAATAATAATAATTAATTATACAACATGAATTAAATAATATAATAATAATTGATCATGGCAAAAAGCATACTTAATTTGACTATAAGAAAGTAGAAAATGCTAAGTGTTGGACATTATATATATGATATAGTCATAACTATATATAGATAATAATAAAAATAAGATAGTGATCATATAGATAATATTAAGAGATAGGGATGTCATAAAATACACATATCTACAATTACTATTCAGTGAGTCTTACTGAACAATCACACTGAGAAGCTTTTGTAAAGCAAGATGAACAATATCGTGTTCACTGATAGTATATCTGCGATCATATTTCTTAGCTTTCTTTAGGTAAAAAAACATGCACCCTTCAAATTATATCATTAGCTGAAAGGGAGTTTGTTAATCTAAGCTCTCTCTCCAACTGCGAAGCTGACTTGTTTTACCTGATCTTTGACGAGTAATATGAATAAAGTTCTCTCTTTCTCGGCAAAACACTTTGTCTTAAATCAGAAAGTTGCTCACATTGCTGCAAGACAATAGGCTATATTATGCTCTGCATATATACTAGAGTTATTTTAAGAATATATGATTATCTTCCTCTCACTATAGTATTTTTTATTATTTATCCCTTGTATAATTCGTCTCGGTGTAATTAGAGGATATCTCCAATAGATTCATTATATTAATAACCATTATCAGTCGGTAGTTTCGACAAGTTATATACCTGTAGCATAATGAAGCCCTCATACTTACATTGAGTATTATGATGTCTTAAAATAACACGATCATAGTTATCCAAGTATTGTTCAGTTTAAAGATGAAAATATTTAAGCATTGAGATCTTATACTTACTTAGTATAAATTACTAATTTGATGAAATAGAACTGATATTTAGTAATAATAGATCTATGTTCCTATAAGGTAATAGTGAGGGTGACGTTCCAGATATAACCTTTATTATGTAATAAATACGGGTAGTTAATCGGTTGTTAGTTATTCACTTAAAGGGATTTATTATTTATCCCAGATGTGAAAGCAAATATACGAAGTCCTGCATAATGTTGGTCCTAAATTGGATAAGCCCATCGACACTATCCATCAAGAATATTTGTATAGGTATATATATATATATTATATACCCAAGAGGATATTTTCTTCAAATTTATAACAGATACTTTGGTATACAAATAAATTAATAAAAAGTTCTCAATATATTTTCTTGATAGTTCTTGGGGTGGAGTGTGGCGAGAGGTTATATTGTGAGTGATAGTATCACTCGTTAATTCACTATGCTCAATTATCCATCTCACAATGGTACATTTGTGAACAGCAACACTCAGAAATACAACACACATGATGGTGGTATAGAATTCTCACCTTTAACTCATCTACTGTGCCACAAGTTTTAAATTTGGATTACATATCTCACATAATGATTTCATTGATCTCTGCTTTCAAACCTCAATAACTAGTGAGTTTTTAAAGTATAGGTCGGATCTGTAGTTCAACCTATTGAGCTAACTGTATCTCACTTCATATCACTTTACACGAACATTCTCTATAGTTAAAGCAAATAATGACAAACATTATTTAAATTTTTATCAAATTAAAACTTGTTAAAGGCACAATATAGACTCAACTTGAAACAAGGACCCATCAACTCTACAGCGAGAATGAGAGAAATCTTCTTGCGTTTTGCGGATTATTTATTTTTAGGCAATCTATATATATATATATATATATATACTATATATAATAAATAATTATATATATATATATATTATATATATATATACTTTATACTATATATATATTATAATTATATATATATATATAATATAATATATATATATATATTGATAACTATTTAAATTATAATATAGTATTCAATATATATAATATATAGTATATATTAGATATATATATACTGTATAATATATATATATAGTATATATATATATATATACTATCATTATATATTATGTCCTGAGAAGTATTCTTACAGGTTCAGCGCTCACCAAAGGATGCCGCCGCTGAGCGTTCTCATCAGATAACTGATAAGGGGTGCATGTTTTTACTAATAACGTAATGCGTTTACAGATAACGTAATGCATTTGTTATGTTATTTCGTAAATATTTTTTTTCTTTATTTATTTTTATTTATTATATTATTTTTATATTTATTTTTATTTTTTTAATTTATTTTTATTTTTTATTATTATTATTATTTATTTATTATTATTATTTATTATTATATTATTATTATTATTATTATTATTATTATTATTATTATTATTATTATTATTATTATTATTATTATTATTATTATTATTATTATTATTATTATTTATATTAATTTTATTATTTTATATTATTATTTTCATTTTATGTTCATTTTTTATTTTTATTTCTTATATATATTTTCTTCATCAGCGTTAGCCTTGCTCCTTCAGCCGTCGCTGCAGCCGCAGTCACTGTTGCGTCCGGACGCTCGTGAAGCACCGCATCGCACCTCGAAAAAAAATCGAATCCTGTAGGGCAGCGTTTGCTCAACCTTTTTAAGTCTCCGTGACCCACGGAAAGACCCAAACTCTTAAAGTTAGTACCTCGCGACCAATTATTACCCCATACTATATATATATATATATAATTATATAATATATATATTATATATTATATCTATATTATATATCTATATAATA
>JABUQX010048619.1:0-10000 GCA_015478945.1 Trachelipus rathkii | reverse complement strand
AGCTTTGCTAAACTCTATCAACCAAAAACATAAACTCTACCGAAACTTTAAAAACAAAATTATACCATTCCAAGTATATAACACATATGAGTAAAAAAAAGGCAGTTCTTAGGAAAGCAAAGAGAAAACACTACTCTAACAAATTCCAGGATTGCAACAAAGACTCGAAGGCCACTTGGGGTTTAATCAAGAACTTAATCAACAATAACAAAAAAATAAACTCAATGTATAAAAGAACTGAATTTAAACAATCAGTTAACAACCAACAAATATAAGTACGCAGACATACTAAACGAATACTTCGTAAACGTCGGTAAGCAAATCTTGAGAGACAAACCCCCTTGTCAAACATCATATGAAACTTTTCTCCCAGACTACGAGTCTCATTTTTCCTTTATTCCCATCACCGTTCAGGAGGTAAAAAAGGTAATCGCCCCCGGATTAAAAAACAAAAAATGTGATGTTCATTCTATCCCCAATCACATCCTCAAACTCTCAGCCGACATAATAGCCACCCCTTAAAAACACTTGTTCAATGAATCATTTAACAGGAATTTTCCCAAATATACTCAAGACAGCAAAAAGTGATCCCTATACCTAAAAAAGGAGACTTTTGCCTAGCAAAAAATTAAGACCAATAGCTATCACAAACACGATTAGTAAAATATTTGAGAATATTAGTTGTTCAATCATAACAGAATATTATTTAGATCAAACAATATTCTCAGCGAATCACAATTTGGATTTAGAAAAGGTCGCTCAACTTCTGATGCACTCATTTGCTTAACCGAAAAACTTGTACAAAAAATAGAAAATAAGCTCCTCCCTGTGATTATTAATTAGATTTCACAAAAGCTTTTGACTTGATTGATTCATGACATACTTCTTTAGTTTAAATGAACAAAATGGGCTTTGAAGGGACAAATTTAGAGTAGTTTAAAACTATGTAATAGAAATACAAATGGTCAAACTGGATGTAAAACTAATAATAAAATACATTTAAAACATCAACCGGCGTACCCCAGGGGTCAATTCTTGGACCGTTTTATTTACTATATACAAATGATCTGATTAAGTCTCATGACGCCTTTTTCAGTCTCTTTTGCTGACGATACCCTCCATTTTAATAAATGACAAAGATGCCGAGTCTCTATCGTAAAGCAACAGACACATTAACAAAAATAATGAAATGGATAAGTATGCTAATAAGCATCTTTAAATTTAAATTAAAAATCTACTTAATTTTTATGTCAACAAACCAATAACGATCTAAAATTAAAATTAATATATAAACTGAATATGATGCAACAGCTTTAAAGCATTTAAACTATAACAATTGATAGAATAGTGAAGTTTAAAGAACATTTTAACAATATGATAGTCTGGCCAGTATACGTGCATAATTACTAGTATAATAGACAAAAATTTATTCCACCAAATATTCTTAAGAAATTATACTATGCTCAAATCCACCCAAACCTACTTTACTGTATTCAGATCTATAACACCACAAGCAAATCAGTTGTCCATCCTGTAATTGTAACCCAAAAGCGATTTATTCGCCTCATAAGCAACACAAGAGACTTTTACAGCCATACACAACCATTATTCAAAAACTTAAAGATATTGCAGTTTAAAGACTTGCTAAATATATCACTCCTGAAAGAATGCGATAAAATTATTCGATACAATGCATGTGACTTCTTGTAGCTTAATTTTTCATTCAAACCAAGCAAGGCGCCTAGCAAATCAAATAAACCTAAGAAAAAATACTTACATAAACCCTCCCTTCTGTAGACTAAAAAAGCACTCAAAAGCAGTCAGCTAAAGCAGCTAAATTTTCAACTCATTGCCACAAGATATCAAAACCGACTCTTCAAAATATTACATTAAAAAAATTTAAAACATATTATCTTATATTTTTTAAGATCTAACTACCCAGAGGATTTAACCTACGTAACAAGTCTAGCTACATATCATTACCATATAAATTAATTATTATTATTATTATATATTCATTCAACATCATAATATTTTATTTTCATTAATTTTTATTATTCTATTATTATTATTATTATATATTATATATTCTTAGTGAATATTTGTATTTACAATTTTTATTAAAATATTTAAATATTAAAATTGTTGTGAATATTTTGTAATTCTTGTTTGATTATTATTTATTATTATTATTATTATTATTACTTATTATTATTATTGAATAAATATTTTTTTGAATTGAATTATTATTTTGCCAAATTCATGTCTTCTATTGTTATTTTATTTATCACTTATTATTTATATTATTATATTTCTATTATTATTATTATTATATTATTATTATTATTATTGATTATTATTATTATTATTATTATTATTATTATTATATTAATTATTATTTAATTATTATTGTTATAATTATTTATTATTATCTCTTATTATTATTATTATTATATTATTATTATTATTATTATTGTATTATTATTATGATTTTTTATTATATATTATTATTATTATTATTATTTATTATTATTATTATATTTATTATTATTATAGTATTATTATTATTTTATCTATTATTATTATTATTCAGATAGTAGGGAAATTATTTTGTTATTATAATTAATTGATATACAGGTTTGTAAAATATTGTACTATGTAAACTGTAAATTTTCTTATCTAATCTGAATAAAGTTTTAAAATTGAATTGAAAACCATTACATTTGACCTTGTAACGACTGTATTGATATCTCGTCTACTAGGTAACTAGTAACTTGTTTTACACCTAATCTTTTTTTTATTAAAAATTTTTTATTAGTATTAGTATTATTATCATTATTATTATTATTATTGTTTTATTATTATTATTATTATGTATTATTATGATTATTATTATCTATTATTTTATTGATTTTTCTATTATTATTTCATTTATTATTCTATTATTATTATTATTATTATTATTATTATTATTTTATTATTATTTTTATTTATTATTATTATTATATTATTATTATTATTATTATATATTATTATTATTATTGTTATTATTATTATTATTATTATTATTATTATTATTATTATTATTTTATTATTATTATTATTTATTATTATTATTATTATTATTATTATTATTATTATTATTATTATTATTATTATTTATTATATTTTATTATTATTCTATTATTATTATTATTATTATTATTATTTTTATTATTATTATTTATTTATTATTATTATTATTATTATTATTATTATTATTATTATTATTATTATTTTTATTTTATTTTTAATTATTTATTTATTATTTATTTATTATATTTTTTTTTTAAATTTATTGTTGTTGTTATTATATTATTTCTTATTGGTTTTTTAATTACTTTTAGCTCAATTATTATTAAATGTTAGTTTCGGGTTTCAAGGACACAATACTGTGTGTGCAAATTAGTAGAACCAGTTCAATACTAGGGGGAATTCAATTTTGTTTTTATAATGGATTTGATGATACACAATTGCTAAATATTTGACAAACCTATAATATAAAAACTTCATAATGTATTTTTTATTATAACTAAATTGTATTTTCTATTGTGAATAAATTGTTTTGAATTGAATTGAATATTATTATTATTATATTAGATATATTTATTATTATTATTATTATTATTATTATTATTATTTATTATCTATTATTATTTTTTATTATTTTATTATTATTATTATTATAAACACATGGCCCTAAAATTTGGGATATTGACATAGAAGGATGAAACTTTGTATACACCTTCTTGGGATGGCATCTTAGGTGCAACCGTGGGTAAAATGGACGAGGCACCCCAGTGGGGTTGTCACGCGCCCAAACCTGAAATATGACGTCAGAAGTGATGAAATCGGGTTATACAATCTTCTAAGGATGTATCTTTAGGTAACTGACTGATAAATGACCGAGGGGACCCCATTGGGGCTGCTGGCCCCCAACCCTGAATATTGAGTAGAACGACGAAAACTTGGTATAGTAGCCTCCTTAGACTATCTAGGTTAACGAGGTAAAATACCGAGGGACCCCGTTGGGGCTGCTGACCCCCAAACCTGAAATATTGACCGTGAGAGTGATGAAACTCGGAAGCAACTATTACAAACCTTCAGAGGATGTACCTTGGATGCAGCGGGCCGTAAACATAACCGTGGCGCCACAGAGGGGTGACTGGCCCCCAAACCTGAGAATATTGCGCGCTAGAACGACGGAAACTTGGTATTCTCAACCTTCTGAAGATGTTTTTTAGGCCTTGTAACAGATGTTTACAAATGGACCGACGGGACCCATTGGGTTACTGAACCCCTAAGCTAATATTGACGTGTGCTGAAAACTCGGTATACAACCTTCTGAGGATGTATCCCGCTGTAGAACGAGATGAAATGACCGGGGCACCCCATGGATGGTGCGACCCAACTTAGAATATTGAGTAGAACGAGAACTCGGTATATACCTTCATAAAAGGTCACTCGGTGTAGAAGACGGTAAAATTTCCTGGGCACCCTAAAGGGGGACTGACCCCCAAACTAGATATTGACATAGAACGATGAAACTTCTGTATATAACCCTTACTTTAATAAGTAACCCCCATTTGTAGAAGGAGTAAAATGACAATTACACCTTAAGGTGATGGCAGTGCCCCAAAACCTTGAATATTGACATAGAACGATGAAATTTGGTACGCAGCCTTCTTTTAATGTATCCTTCACACAGAAGATATAAAATGACACTACGCCCCTTAGGTGATGGGGCTTTGACCCCAAGACCTTGATATGTATAGATAGATAAATTTCATATACAGCCTTCTTATAATGTCAAAAACATTGATACAAAAGAGGTAAAATGACACTACGCCCCATGGGTGATAGGGCACTAAGGGCAGAGCCCCAAAACCTTGAATATGGTCATATAACGTGAAATGGTATACAACCTTCTTATGAGTATCCTTACACATAAGATGTAAAATGACACTACGCCCCTTATGTGATTGGGCTGTGCCCCAAAACATTGGAAGGGGTCATAGAACGATAAAATTGATATTTACAGTCTTCTTACAATGGAATCGATACAAAGAGTAAAATGATCACTAACCCCCTAGGTGATGGGGCTGTGCCCCGAAATCTTAGAAGTGGTCATAGAACGATGTAACTCGGATATACAGCTTTCAGTCAGCGTTTCCATTGTCCGTCATATGTATCTACAGTAAAACGAAATACATTGCTGGAATGCTGGTCCAATCTGGTACCTGAAATGTAAAAAAAAAAAAAAAAAAAAAAAAAAAAAAAAAAAAAAAAAAAACTAAAAAACTACAATAGCTACAGCGAAAAGGAATACATTTTTGGAATCCTGGTAAAATTTCACATAAGAAAATGTAAAAAAAAAAAAAAAAAATTATTGTTAATAATTATAGTAATATGATTAGAGAGCCTATTTAGAGACCTTTTATTGGTTACTCGTTAAAATAAATAGACTTTCTATTAAATTTGCTTTTTTTTTTACTAAAGATACCCCAAGGGTTTACCGCCCCGATGGCAGGATCGGGTCTCTCGGCCTTCCGGGAACTACGGGGTAGACTAATTCCCCCCTTCGGGGAGGTCTCCGGAACCCCCGCTCTTTGGTTTTGGGTGTCGCGGGGTTCTCCGCCCTCCTACGGGGTATGGAAACGTCCCCCCTAGTTCCCCGTCGGCTCGAGCCCCTAGTGTGCCGTATAAAGCAAAATTTAATAGAAAGTCTATTTATTTTAACGAGAAACCAATAAAAGGGTCTCTAAATAGGCCTTCTAATCATATTACTATAATTATTAACAATAATTTTTATTATTATTATTTTTACATTTTCTTATGTGAAATTTTATCAGGATTCCAAAAATGTATTCCTTTTCGCTGTAGCTATTGTAGTTTTTGAGATATATTTTTTTTTTTTTTTTTTTTTTTTTTTTTTTTTTTTTTTTTTTTTTTACATTTCCAGGACCAGCATTTGACCAGCATTCCAGCTTTTTTTTCTTTTTTTTTTTTTTTTTTTTTTTTAAGTAACATATGACGGATAATGGAAACGCTGGCCCAGCTTGTCATATAAGGTGTCTTCGTATGTAGAAGAGGTAAAATAACACTACGCTCTCATGATGTTGGGGCTATGCCCTAAAATCTTGGAAATGACATAAGAAACGATGAAATTTGGATATAGCCCAATTCGTTAATAACAACAATGTTTGAGTGTTTATAAGGTTATCGATCTGTAGATCTCGCATATGAGGGTGTTAAGTTAAATAATAAATAAAAATAACTAAATAAATAAATAATATATATATATAATAATTTAAAAAATATAATAAAAAAAAAAAAAAATTAAACACAAAGTATAAATTGGTAAAATTTAAAAACGTATTAAAAAAATAGTTTATTATTATATATATAATAAAAATAAAAAAATTAAAAAATAATGTTATTTTTTTTTATGTTTATAAGTATAAATTGAGTTTTACTACATAATATTCTATTATTTTCAACCATTCCTCATATATATTACTTATCATCCTGGTGCCAACGTATAATATGCTACACGTAACAACGATTCTTACACTAAAAGCTATTGAAAATAGCAAGAAAAATGTACACCCGTCCAAACCAAAGCCCTCAAGTCGAACTCTAACAAGTTAAGACTCATTAAGCAAAGTCTCTACTTCAACAGGAGCAGAAAGTAAACCTAACATATGCATTATATAGATTCGCACTTTTTTGCAGGAACGTATGCTCTACATTCACTTGTATTTTACATTATCATGTACATTTAACAAAAGTTCCCTATAGTTTCCTAACCCTATAATTATCATATACCATTACAGTCTAGGATGCTTTGGGAAGAGCCTAGATGACGTCATAAATAGCTGATAATGGTAATAGCCTTGCAACTAAGAATTATAAAGCACGAAGTGACAATGACCTAACATTACCTACGCTCGAATAACTTGGCTGAATCGATATAACAAAGATTCCATTATACTTAACAAACAGTAAATGCAACTAACAATGCATTACAGAACGAACTGGAGCGAAATGATGAAGTAAATATTCATTTAATAAACCAGTACTGCACTCTTTGTTATTTTTTTTGATTTTTCAAATTTTTATTTTTATTTTTATCTTTGTGAAAAAAAATTATTGTTTCAAATTTCTATCATTTTAATTTTGTTCATTTTTAAAAAAAAAAAACTTATTTATATATATATTTACTTAATTTTATTTCTTTAAATCTCTTTGTTTATCTTCGGAAATATATTTAATTTCCTTTAATTTCTATTTCTTCTAAAACGTTTTTTTTAAAAACTTTTATTATTTTTAATTTTATTTCATTAAAACTTTCTGTTTTTAAAAAACTTTTAATTTTTATTTTATTTCTTTAAAACTTTTTGTTTTTACTAAAATTTTATTCTTTTTTTATGCTTTTTACCGTTAAAAATTTATATTTTTTCAATACCCTAAAGCAGTAAAACAGTTAAATCAGTAAATCAAACCACCATCAGCACCCCCTGTCCATCCGGTTGATCTATTGAATCTAACTTGATCTATTGATCTACTGATTTCAAGTCATATTTTTAGGTAGAAAGTGCCACAGTTTACAAACCCAAAAGCTTAATCAGTACAAGATCAAAACCAATTCCACACTACTCTCCTCCCAGTCTTCCTACCCCTCCCATGATCTATCGATCTATTAATCTATTGATTCAGTCACATTTCGTGTATCATTTGGGTGAATAAACATAACATAAAAAAACAAATTTTTATACACTGATCAACGAAAATATGCTAAAAACAAAAGTTTTCCCATTAATAAGCTAACATAGCATCATCGGTCTAAGAATATAATGTACAACAACAAACCTAACATCTTAAAACCTCGAATAAACGGTTAAAATTAACAAAGTTCCACACTTATCATCAGTGAAGTAACTAACATAGCGTACAAAAACGTAACCTATTCACACTTTTGTCAAGCATATCTCTATCATGTCAATTAAATTTACCATAACCTTACCTAACTACCAAAATACCTAAGGTAAAGACAAACATAGTAAAGTTTAATCCTCTTGTAAGTTAAATACTGAAACATAAACATACCTGACACACAAAACCATAACAAATACACAGTATCATTAACCATCTCTAAAGCAACAAAGTTCACTGGTGGGGAAATAAAACAAATTTTCATTTTTTATAACATATAATTTTCAATGAAAAGAGCATCAAATAATTACATGAAAACATACGCTTTATTTTAAACATATTAATTCATCTAATAAAGGGGCAGAGGATTCATGTATAAACGTTGAGCAGTTCTATATATCTCTCCAGAGATTTAACGCCCTTTTAAAGGATGTAAATATAAATAACACATTCTACAACACTAAACCATTTTTTTGCAATTTTGTTCAACAGCACTCATCTTCTCATCCAGAGAGAAGTAAAGTATCCAATGCTGATGTTAATTAGATCACTCCTGTAATATCGCATTATACGGTAAACCACATGTTTTAGTGAAAATATCGTAGATTACACCATGAGCTCATATGTTATTAAGTCTCGCAGTATGTCACATCGTATAAGATGCGGTTACATTGTCTTTTTTAGTTTTAATCCCAAAGTGTAATATTTTTCGAGTCTTCGAACTGTGAAACCTAGTACACATTCACGCAGAGGTCGACCATAGGGTCTCCAATTCTTGCGCACATCAAGATTTTGATATTGTCACATGACGAGACAGCAGTACATAGATCTATTAAACCTCTTCGCCTCATGACCTCCCACATCATATATTTACGGAGATCGCATAGATCGGTGACACTCACTCATCATTTTCCATGCTTCTGCGACGATCCATAATTTGATGAATTCTTCTGCTTGAGATGAATAGGTAATCAACCCGTTGAACGTCGGATCGGAATTTAAGCAGTGTATCGGTCCCATTCGGTTATAATAAATATTAAATGACACATCATTGGCCTGCCGTTTATTTAACGAAAGACCTCGTAAATGTAACAACAAGCGTAAGAGATGCAGGAGATGTCATGTAACCCACGCACACCAAGCAAAAATGTCACACTCTAACTGATGGAAATAGATAGTCGCGTAACAAGCCAGTCCTCAAGCGTACATGAATGATTCCTTTAACTCTTCAACCACAACTTGAGAACAAGATACAACCAGAAGCACAACCTATAACCACGACACCAAACCACATCGAAAACACCAATACACACGCGTTCAAAAGATCTAAACACGCATGCATCGAATACAGCTTTGTTAAACATAAAAATCGCAACAATACAATATTCATTAGAATATCCACCCCACTACTCTAGGACATCTCTAACACCACCGAACAACAAACTTATTTCTCAACGCTAACCATTACGGCAATTATAACATATTTCAGGTAATAATAAAGAAGATATAAATTAGATTACAGATTCAGAGAATAAGGACTTCAACGCTACAGCTCATTCTCTTCCTCGCACACCACTCCTACAAAAAAAACTCACCCTGTGATTTCTCTGAATAGAGACCTATTCGAAACAAATACACACCACAATACCATAACTATTAATTCAATCTTTTTGGTCACAGGGAAATAAAACAAATTATTAAACATTTTATTTTTTTACTAATTAATATCTTTACTTTTATAATGTTTTATAACGATTAGCATATAAATTTTTTAAACAAAACCTAACAAAAATTTATTACGACATTTAACACTATCTATCATATCTGATCAACGAATAAATGCTAATCTATGCATTGTTGTCAAATTATCTCTGTCAGATGCGCTGTTGCCAAACTTACCAATCTCAAGTTTTCTATCGAACTATTGACATACCAAAGTTAATTAATATTAACATAGTATATTCTCTCATATCTAACCTAATTAACAAATTGTACTTACGGATAAAAGCTAAATAACATCTCGTGG
>JABUQX010048618.1:0-12500 GCA_015478945.1 Trachelipus rathkii | reverse complement strand
CTACTTAAAACACAACAGGCGTACGAATAAACTGCTCTCATTAACAAAGTTAACAACTTAACCAATAAAGCTAACGTAGGGGAAGTGAAATAAGTTTTAATTTTTATAACAGAATTTCCATTGAAAAGTGCATTATATAAATACATAAAAACATATAAGTTTATTTTAAATATATTAATTCATCTGAGCAGGGGACATAGGATTAAGCCTAAATTGAGCATGTTCTGTATATCTCTCCAGAGATTCAACATCCTCTAAAATGATGGAAGTATAAATGCCTCCTGCAGCACTAAACCATTCTTCTGTCTGCATATTCAGGTTCAATACCACTCATTCTCTCATGCCAGAGAGAAGTAAACTTATCCACGCTGTTAGTTATTATCTTACTCCTGTATACCCTATTTTACGGTAAACCACGTTTCAGTGTAAATATTGTAGATTATCCCATGAGCTATATGAATTAAGGCCTCAAGTATGTCGACTTCATCAAGATGGGATGATAATTCTTTTTTCATTTTAACTAAAGCTGTAATATTTTCAGATAAACGATCTGTGAACTCTATATTGGTACACACGAATGTGACATCATCGAGGGGCTTTCAATAGTTGCTTGCATCAACACGTTTAATATTAACACACGACGAGAAAACAACCTCTATTTTATTAGAACCTCTCACACTGTCTCCTCGGATAAATATTTCACTATGAGTCGATGCATCAGATGACACATACTTAGCCTTTACCCATGCTCCTGCGATATCAATAATCTTGATGAATTCTTCAACAGAAATGAATAAATTTCTATTATTTGCACCTCCGGCAGCAATACAAGCAATTTATCGGTCTCCATTTGGTTTACGAATAAATATAAATGACACTTCGTCCGGAATAACGAAGGTTTTCCTAAAGATATCACCAACGAGCTTCTCTCGGAGGAAGATGTATTCCTTTAGGTACTTTATTAAATATTGAAAAATATAATGACTTGTAAACTCCTCTCTCTCTCTCTCTCTCTCTCTCTCTCTCTCTCTCTCTCTTTCTCCTCTCTCTCTCTCTCTCTCTCTCTCTCTCTCTCTCTCTCTCTCTCTCTCTCTCTCTCTCTCTCTTTCTTTCTCTCTCTCTCTCCTCTCTCTCTCTCTCTCTCTCTCTCTCTCTCTCTCTCTCTCTCTCTCTCTCTCTCTCTCTCTCTCTCTCTCTCTCTCTCTCTCTCTCTCTCTCTCTCTCTCTAACGAAAGCAGTTTATTCATAAGTTACGTATGTTAGGTATGTTATGTTTTTATTTTAAATTAGCATTTATTAGTTTGTCAGTGCGGTGGTTAGGTTAGGTTATGATAAATGTTTTGTTGTTTTGTTAAATTAGCATTGATATGTTGGTTGGAAAAGTGGCGATAGATTGTGTTTTGTATGCAATATTAGCTACTTTACCTTTGATAAGTAGGGAACTTTGTTAATGTTACGTATTATTCGAATGTAAGGTATGTTATGTTTTTTAGTTTAGCTATCCTGAGGATAAAACTTTGTTATGTTTGCAATTATTTGTTGATCCAAATGATAGTTAGGTATGGTTATGATAATGTTTTTAAATGTTACTATGTTCATATAAAATTAGCATTGATATGTTAGGGATCCGCTTGAAAAAGTGTGAATAGGTTACATTTTGTAGGTAATGTCAGTTACTTACTGTTGTTAAGTAGGAACATTTGTTAATGCTTGCAGGTTATTCTTACTTAAGGTACGGTAGATTTGTTGTTTTACATTGTTATTAGTTCAGGTTAGTTTGTAGGTAATGTTGGTTACATACTGTTATTAAGTACAGAACTTTGTTAATGTTATCATTTTATTCGTGCATAAGGTATGTTAGGTTTGTTGTTGTGCATTATATTCTTAGTTTAGGTTTTTATATGTTAGCTTTATTGATGTGAAAACTTTGTTATGTTAGCATTTATTCGCCGGGCCGTATGATAGTTAGGCAAGATTATGATAAATGTTTGTTAAATATCACTTTGTATAACAAAAAAATTTTTATAATTAGAGAATTGCAGTGATGTTAGCTGTTTATCGATATTGTGAGTAACTTGCCTGGTTTAAGCAATTTAGTTTCGTTGTTGCTCTCTTGTAAGTGACTCTCTCGTTAAATAATTACTATGATATATATCATAATTACAGGAAAATTGTATTAGCTGTTGATAAGAACGAGAACTTTGATAATGTTGGCAGTTTACTTCGTAGAAAATGTCAGGTATGTTAGGACGTTTATGTTCTGTAGACCATGTAATGGTTATTTTAGCTTTATTGCTGTTTAAGTTTTGGATTAATTACAAAACTTAAAATGTTTTAATATATTTTATGTTATACTCATACATGGAACGTAATTTTTGTAATTTTGTCGATAACATATCCTATTAGGTCTCCTATTAGTCAATAACTTCCCTTCATGTTATTAGTTTAATTCGTGTGTAAGTATGCAGGGTTTGTTGTTGAAACGTTATATTCTTAGTTATAGTATATGATATTTGAGCTTTATTAATGGTGGAAAACTTTGTTATCGTTAGCATTTATCACTGGCCGATGATAGTGGGTAATGATTATGATAAATTTTTGTTAAAATATCACTTATTGTTAATGTAAAATTAACCTTGATATGTTAGAAATTTGCGTGATTTTAACTTCTTTACCGGTATTGTGTAGTGAACTTTGTCGGTGCTAGCAGTTTATTTATATGTAAGGTATCCCATGTAAGTTATGATACGTTATGTTCTTAGTGTAGTAATATGTTCGCTTTAATATTGATGAAAAGTTTTTTATGTCCGTTTCATTCACTGGTCAGATGAAAGTTATTGGAGGTTATGAAATATTTTGTTAAATCTTAAATATTACTAAATTCTGTAAAATTAACATTTAGATATGATAAAGATATTGCTTGAAAAAGTTTAAATTGGTTACGTTTTGTTGATATTGTTAGTTACTTACTGTTGTTAAGTAGGTAACTTTGTTAATCTTACTATGATATTCTATTCAAAGAACGTATTTTATGTTATGTTTATATAAAAATGAAGGTTAAAATATGACTTGAATCCATCGATCAATAGATCATTAGATCAAGGATGGGTTGGAGGTGAGGGATGGGTGGTTTGATTTACTGATTTACTGCTTTAGGGTCTGTAAAACGAATTTTTTTAGGTGATAAACATAAAAAGAATAAAATTTTAGTAAAAACAAAATGTTTTAAACAAATAAAATAAAAAATAAATAAAAGCTTTAAAAAATATATATTTTTTTAATAAACATATTTAAAAATAAAAAAAAATAAAAATAAATTTAAATAAATAAAATTAAAATAAACCATTATATTTTGTTAGGTTTACTGATGTTAAAACTTTGTTATGTTAGCATTTATTCGTTGAGTTCTATTATGCTTTAAATTTTAGGTGATATGATATGATAAATATTACTATGTTAAGATTAAATTAACATTGGTATGTCATAGATGTGATAGAACATGCGAAATTGGTAAGTTTGACAACAGCGTATCAGACAGAGATAATTTGACAACACTGCTTAGAATAGTATTTATTCGTTGGTCAGTATGACAGATAGATTATGTTATGATAAATTTTTGTTAGGCCTTTTTAAAAATTACTATGCTAAAGCTATAAACCTAAAAATAATTATGGCATTAGCAAAACCATAATATGTTTTTAATTTTTTTTATATTAACCCCGTGACAAACAAGAATCAAAGGTAATGCGTAATGTTTCAAAAGGGGGAGGAGTTTGAACAATTCTCGACCTGTATCTAATAATCCTAATGAAATAGGAATTTCAAATACAAACGTGAAACGAATTGCTCGTAAGGTCTAAACATGAAAATGCAAATACGAACAGAAAACGAATCGAACGTAAAGCCAGAACATAAAAATACAAACACGAACAGAAAACGACTCGGGTGTAAAGCCTGTACATGAAATTATCATTGTTATTATCACTTTTTTGTTTCTGTTGCAATTTCATGTTTAAGCAAAGCAGTACATGCTATGTTGTATAGACTTTTGAACCGATATGGTTTGTTCGTACGTCATATTCTTGTTTACTTTCTTCTGATTGGCTGAAAGAAAGAATCTCATTACAATTGGAGACTGTTTATACATTCGAGTTTCATCAGTAAGTCATTTTTCGCTATGCTGGTAAGATGAAGTCTCACCCTAAAGATAAGCTTGTTGGTGATATCTTTATGAGAACCTTAGCTATTCCCGAAGAAGTGTCATTTATATTTATTCGTAAACCGAATTGAGACCGATACATTGTTTGTATTCCGGTGAGAGGAGAAAATAATAGACCTTGATTCATTTCTAATGAAGAATTCCTCAAAATTATTGATATCGCATGAGCATGGGTAAAGGCTAAGTATGTGTCATCTGATGCATCAACTCATGGTGAAATATCTATCAGAGGAGATAGTATGAGCGTTCTAATAGAATAGAGGTTGTTTTCTCGTCGTGTAACAATATTAAACGTCTTGATGTACGCAACTATTGAAAGCCTCTCGATTATGTCACATTCGTGCGTACCCGTATAGGATTCACAGTTCGTTCATCTGAAAATATTACAGGTTTGGTTGAAATGAAAAACGAATTATCATCCCATCTTGTTGAAGTCGACATACTTGAGGACTTAATACATATAGCTCATGGAATAATCTACAATATTTACACTGAAACATGTGGTTTACCGTATAATTGGGTATACAGGAGTATGCTAATAACTAACAACGTGTATAAGTTTACTTCTCTCTGGCATGAGAGAATGCGTGGTATTGAACCTGAATATGCAGAAAAATGGATTAGTGCTGCAATAGGCATTTTATACTTACATTTTTTCAGAGAGTGTCGAATCTCTGGAGAGATAAATAGAACATGCTCAATTTTTGCTGAATCTTATGTCCCCTGTTCAGAGGAATCAATATATTTAAAATAAACATATGTTTTTATGTATTTATATAATGCACTTTTCAGGGGAGGATCCAATATTTGGCTGGGGCTGATGCCAGTTTTCAGCCCCACCTAAAAATGGACATAAAATTCGGAATTTTCAGCCGATTTTGACTATATAAACACCAAAATGTAGCCTTTTTTGCCCTCTAAAACGTTGATTTCCGGTGTTTTTCTGTGACTGTAGTCATTCTTTCAGAATTTTCAATTTTTCAAAATCCATGTTTTTGACTTTTGCCATATCAACTTTCAAAATTTTTTGCAAAGTGACTTCAAACTTGAAATATCCAAAGAAGGGTCCATTACCTACAATATCCACATTTGCTTTTTCAAAATTTTTGAGTTTGGGTAATCAGCGTTGCCTAATTTCCAAACCCATTTTTTTTTAATTTTGAAAAATGAAATTTGAACATATTTTTTTCTTACTAATCGATCAAACATCAAATTTTCAGGGCTTGTATAATCGGGCAAGATGCATCTTTTTTACTTAGATAAATTTTTTGTATACTCAATAGAAAATTTTTAAAAAATTTTCAAAATATTTTTTTTTTGAAAATTTGTTCCAAGAACAAATCCAAACCTGTTGCATATACAAAGAAATTATCTAAGTAAAAAAGATGCATCTTGCCCGATTATACAAGTCCTGAAAATTTGATGTTGATCGGATTAGTAGAAAAAAAATATGTCAATTTTTCACTTTTCAAATTAAAAAAAAATGGGTTTTAGGGAAATTGGGACAACGCTGAGCACAAAAACTAAAAAAAAATCAATCGAAAAAGCAAATGTGGATATTGTAGGTAATGGAACCCTCTATGCATATTTCAAGTTTGAAGTCACTTTGCAAAAAATTTTGAAAGTTAATGAAAATAGTCAAAAACATGGATTTTGAAAAAATGAAAATTCTGAAAGACATGACTACAGTCACAGAAAAACACCAGAAATAGATGTGACCTAGGGCAAAAAAAGCTAACATTTTGGTGTTTATATAATCAAAATCGGCTGAAAATCCGAATTTTATGTCCATTTTTAGGTGGGGCTGAAAACTGGGGCCAGCCCCAGCCAAATATTGAATCCTCCCCTTCAATGGAAAATATATGTTATTAAAATGAAAACTTATTTTACTTCCCCCTATGTTAGCTTTTATTCGGTTAAGTTTTAACTTTTTGTTAACGATCTTATTCGTACGCCCGGTTGTTTGTTTAGTATGTTATGTTCATAGTTTAGCTTTACTGGGGATAAAACTTTTTTATGTTTGCACTTATCCTTTGGGGATTATAATAGTTAGGCAAGGTTATGATAAGTTTTTGTTAAATATTACTGTTAATGAAAAAAGCTTTGTTACGTTGGCATATATTCATTGTTCAATATGATAATTAGGCAAGTTTAAAAATATTTTTTGTTAAATATAACCATGTAAATGGAAAGTGTAACAGTGGGATATAGTTAGAGATTGCCTTGACATTCTGTGAATAGGTTAGTTTTGTATGCTATGTTAGTCACTTTACTGTTGTTAAGTATGGTACTTTGTTAATGTTAGCATTTTATTCGTGCAAAATGTATGTTCGGTTTGAAGTTCTACATTATACTCTTAGTTCAGGTTATGCTATTTTAGCTTTATTAATGTGAAAAATTTGTTATGTTAGCATATATTCGCTGGTCAGTATATCAAGAACTTATTTTTGTCTTATGTTTATCTACAATGATACTCGAAATGTGACTTGAAACAATAGATCAATAGATCAATAGATCAATAGATCAATAGATCAATAGATAATAAATCAATAGATCATGGGTGTGGTAATTAAACATATAATTATATACAAATTTACTGATTTACTGATTTAGGGGCTGCAAAAACGCAATTTTTTAAGTTATAAGCATGAAAAAGAATAAAATTTAAAAAAAAACAACATATTTTTCAATTAAATAAAATAAAAATAAATAAAAGTTTTGCAATATGTTACACAAAATATGATTTGAATCAATAGATCACTAGAGCAATAGATCAATAGATCATGGGAGAGGTGGAGTGAATGATTATATTTACTGATTTACTGCTTTAGGGTCTGTAAAACGCGAATTGTTTACGTTATAAACATAAAAAAAAAATAAAAAAATTTGCAAAACCTAAATGTTTTAAACAAATAAAACAAAAATAAATAAATATTTGAAAAATATAGATATTTTTTCAAAAATAATAAAATTTAAAAAAATAATTAATATTTGAAAATAAGACCCTTGAGTCAACTCAAGCTCCGTGCTCTTCATTCAGTCCTATTTATCCTTCATCTTCTATGTACTCTCAAATTTCGTCCTACTACGGTAATTTCAAAGGTTTTGGGGCTTAGAACCATCACCCTTTGTGCTTAGCAACACGTAACCTCAGTTGCGCCGATGTTATCCTATAGGAACGACGTATACCAAATTTCTTCATTCTACAGTCATTTCCAAGGCTTTGGGGCACAACACCAACACCTAATGATCATAGTGTCATGTTACCTCTTCTGCATCGAGGTTACATCATAAGAAAGGTATATACCAAATTTCATCCTTCTACGGTCATTTCCAAGGAATTGGGACACAGCCCTATCCCTCAATGTATGTAATGTCACGTTTCCTCGGCTTCACCGAAGTTATCTTATAAGAAAGGTGTATACCAAGTTTCATCATTCTACGACCATTTCCAAGATTTTGGGGCATCCCTCAAAAGGCGTAGCGTCACGTTATCTCGGCTACGTCGATGTCACCTTATAAGAAGTGTGCCTACCAAGTTTCATTCTTCTATGGTCATTTCCAAGGTATTGAGTCTCAACCCTAACACCCAGTGGGCGTATTGTCAGTTTACCTCTTCTGTATCGAGCATACAATATAAAAAGGATCTATACCAAATTTCATTATTCTACGGTCATTCCCTGCTTGGATGGGCTAGCACCCCTCCTCTGGGGAGTGCATGGCCAAGTAACCTCGTCTACGACGAGATTACGTCACCCCCTAGGGGTACCGGAGTTTGAGGAAGTAACTTATGCTTATAAACTCCAGCCCGTTGCTAAGGTGGTGCAGTGGAGCGTTGCCGGTTAAGCAATTGCGAGATGCATGGTGCAGGAATCAAGGCGCGGTGACAATTGCTTTTTGAACGGGCGATAATGTCTATCTCAATTAATCTTTTTTTTATTTACTTTTTTGTTATTATTTCTTTATTTTTTTATTATTTGTTTTTTTTTGTTTTTTTTATTATTTTTTTATTTTTAATTTATTTCTTTATTATTTATTTATTATTATTTTTTTTAATTTTTTTTTTCATTCGGCGTTCATTTTTTGACCAGGCAAAAAACCCTGTTTGGCCTCTCCCGGTACAAATATATATATTTATATTTCTCTTCTCTCTCTCTCTCTCTCCTCTCTCTCTTCTCTCTCTCTCTCTCTTCACTCTTCTCTTATATATATATAACTATAATATATATATATATATATATATATATATATATATATATTATATATCTCACACTATAATATATATAAGTATATATATATATATATATATATATAGATAGTAGATATTAAAATATATATATATATATATAGTATATATATATATATATATATATACCTGTATACACATATATACTAAATATATATAATAACATAATATAATATATTATATTAATAGTATATATATATATATATATTATATATTATATATATATATAATTAATATTTATATATATATATAAATATATTATATATATACTATAAATATATATAATATTATAATATATATATAATATACTATATATATATACTATATATATATATATATAATATTATATATATTATATATAATTTATATATATAGTATATATTAATATATAATTATATATATATATATATATATATATATATATATATATAGGTACTATATAGTATATAGGTATTATATATAATATATATATATATATAATTATATATATATATATACCTACTTATATATATATATATATATATATATATATATATAAATATACATATACATAAAATATACAATATATATATATATAATAATACCCCAAAACACAAAATAAACTAACATCAGCCGGCTCAACAAATACCAAGTAACAACTCATATATATATATAATATCATACATAAAACCGACCAACATATAGCCAAACCTCATACTCATACAAACAGCCATGAGTGAGCATAACATAACTACATACTATAAGAATACAAACACATCATACACTTACACCAACCTATTAAATAAACAAAAAAAAGAGATAAAACACTCCATATAATCATACTAGGTATAAATTAATACGTAAATAACTCACTCAACTCCAAATCGCATAAAAAGAACAACGAAGCTACTTCATACTAATCATACTGACAACTCATTTAGCAAAGCACAAAACTGACCAAATAACAAGTAGACTAACTGAGGTCAGTTCTAGTAAGCATACCAGTGTCAAAACTCCTCAAAAAAAAATACACTTAAACGACATCAATACATAAGCTATGATCTAACTGCATTTCAAGAAGATCAAGCGGTCACCAAAAAAATAACTCTCAGCGACACCCAATAACAAAAACTCTTGAGTGTCAAAAGACATCATTACAACGAATAAAATTCAGTTTTGATTTTTAAATTGGAATCATAAACTTGCTACAACATGCCTATAGACCAGTAAAATGACTACCCTAAGTTACTAATTTCAAAAAAAAAAAAAAAAAGGAAAAAAAAAAACTGTCGAAGGAAAAAAAAAAAAAAAAAAGAGCTGCCATTTTATATATAAATCCATGTAAAGGTAAATTTGATAGGATACTAATAAAACTTAAAAACTGGAAGATCACTACTACCATTAGTGTCTTCTAATTACGTTACGGGGAAATTTTCCCCTGGCCAGATTCATATCTCTTCTTCTTGCCGTTGGCGGATAATCATGTCCCCTTCGAATAAAACATATTTCCGAAATTCGAATGGTATATCTGTATAATAATCTATGTGGTAATAAATAGATTTTTAGACATGTGTAGATTTCAATTATATATATATATATATATATATATAATATATATATAATATCCCAACCAATATGATTAGGTAATGAGCTACCCTAGGGTAGGTAGAAATAAGTCATAATATAAATACCATCCATATGACCGCCCCGCATAATATATATATATATATATAGTGAAGTGTGTTAAGT
Source organism: Trachelipus rathkii (assembly GCA_015478945.1). Classification (NCBI taxonomy): domain Eukaryota; kingdom Metazoa; phylum Arthropoda; class Malacostraca; order Isopoda; family Trachelipodidae; genus Trachelipus; species Trachelipus rathkii. The sequence goes on along the minus strand of JABUQX010048618.1, from coordinate 2,307 downwards.
TAGTTCCCCAAACGAAAATACTTACAGAATAAACCATAAAAAGCCAAAGTAACAGAAATATCACAAAGCCTATTAATTTAAAAATGAGCTTTTATTTTCATATTCAGATGTTAAAAAAGTAAAAATTGTTTAATAAAAACATTACATTTGTAAGTATGATTATGACTTATACTATCTTTTATAAAAAAATATGTATATTTTACAAAAACTCAGTTTTTATGCAATAATAATAACTTTTACAATAACTCCATCTTGTGTTCTATTATGTCAGAAATGTGAAGGCAAACGCCATCTACCGATAGCTTCGGCAATGTTTCATCTATTATTATGAATTCACAAAAATCCATTTTTAGAAAAGTTAGACCATAAAATAAATTTTTTAAATGTAGATAAAATATTATTTCAATAATAAAAATTATTTGTATGATTTTATTAGAAGGAAATATTAATAATATTTTATAAAAACGAGCTTATTATATATGTAACTCTTTTTGTAAGAAGTCTTACAAAATACTTTTTCGTTTAAAAAAGAAAAAGCTGTATTTGTCTTTGTCTTATTAGCCTTTAAAAAAAATTAAATTGTAGCGCTTATGCTACACTACAGGTAATTAGCAATATAGAACAAATAGAGAGAATATCAGATTCCGACCTACGAAGCAAGAGAAGAAGCTCTCAAGAAGAAGAGGACTTTCTCGTCTCTTCTACAGAGAGTTGCTGCCTCGTCTCTCCGCGAGTTGGACTGGACTACAAGATCTCCGACTGGCCCTACGTCTCTTCCTCTTTCTGAGCCTACCCAGAGGCTTAGGAACCTCCTCAGGGTTAACCAAGAACCCTTTGGAAGATCTTCAAGAGTTTTCTCCATTGTCGGTGGATGTCTCGCGGATGGGGTATTTCACCGACCTCCGAGATCTCCAGTTCGTTCTACCACCTAAAAAGTAGTTTAACTACTAAAGAGATAATTTCGCAGGTAACCGCTGAGGTTACCTGTCATAGAGATAATTACAGAGAGTACTCTCTGTCCCTTCCAGATTGTCCCAGAGTTGGCCAGAAGAACACCCAGCCTCCTGTTTAGCCAACGATTTACCAACGAGCTCGTTCAGATCAGCCTACAACCGCCTTTGCCTTAGCCGGACTTCATCCGAACCAGTCGACGGTTTATCCTGAAGTCTAGCAGACTAACACCGCTGCATACACAGCCTTAGCCCGAACGTTACTCGCAAAAAGGCGGCTTAACATCCAAATACTGGTTATAGGTTGTGAAGTTAAAGAGATAACCGATAATTATTGCATTCCCATCCTATAGCCAGTCCTACAGAATTGCTGATCATCCTCCGTCGCTATATAGTTGTCATACCAGCTAATAGAATATCATATCGAGTGGTGACCATATAACTGATAATAATATAACAAGAGCAGTCAACTATATAATTGGTGATCCTAGAGCTGAAAATTTTATACCACGAAGATGGCAGACGATCAGGGACAGGATAACAATCAAAGAGAGGCAGAATCCATTTCAACAATGAAAATTAAACCCCCAACTTTTTCGGAATCTTCAGTCCCGACATGGTTTCGTGTCATGGAAGCACAATTTCATCTCGCTAACATAAGGTCATCACGAACTAAGTACTTTCATGTTATGTCGCAAATTCCGTCTGAAGTTTTGGATAGAATATTCCAAGCCGAACTTGATGCAGAAGATTATGACCGTTTCAAAACGGCAGTAATAAATACTTACGAAAAATCAAAGGTGGAGCTTTATAATGATCTACTTTCCAAAAAGGTCTACAGTGGCAAACCATCTATATATCTACAGGATATGATTCGACAGGCAGAGAAATTAAATATTGGAGAGGACTTGGTCAAGGTGCAATTTTTGAAAACTTTACCGAGTCACATTCGCACAGCCTTAGCCGCCCATTCTACTCTCACACTTCAACAGTTTGGAGATTTAGCTAATGACATCTTGTTATTAAGCCCACAAGCTCCTGTCATGGCTGTATCATCCCCTGCCACCGCCATTGCCCCCGCAAGATCAAGAACAACCACTACTTTTGGCCTGGCGCCGTTCCACGAAAATCAACGCCCAAAGGTGTGTAGAGGCCACATTTATTATGGACCACGCTCTAAAAGCTGTAAACCATGGTGTACATGGCCAAACAAAACGGGACTAAACATCCTACCTAATTCTAGGCCAACTTTGGACTAAACATCCCCAACTCCGTCGGAAAACTAAAGGAGCAAGTTGACATTTGTGCCGTGTCAACTTCGCAGTTAACAATAGATGTACGGATTTTTGGCACCATG
>JABUQX010048617.1:32500-47232 GCA_015478945.1 Trachelipus rathkii | reverse complement strand
AATCTGGAAAAGTTAACTGAGGTTGCACCACAAGTTTCTCTTTTAAGAGCTCAAATGCCTTTTGGTGTTCTTCCTTCCATTCAAACTTAACATTCTTTTTTATTAAGTTATATAATGGTTTCGCAATTAGTGCAAAGTCACTAATTAAAAAGCGAAAATAGGAGAAAATCCTAATAAGGTTTGTGTTTCTTTAACACTTGTTGGAGGGACAACTCTTCATCGATTCTATCTTCGCTGGATCCGGTGAAATTCCGTCTCTTCCTATCTTAAATCCTAAGTATACAACGAGGTTTGTTAAAAAAGTGACATTTATCAATTTAACTCTTAATTTATTATCTCTAAACGCAGTAAAAACTTTCCTTAAGTTCAAGAATGTTCTGCCTATTTTACCCTGATTAAGAAATCATCTAAATACACTTGGGGCAATAGGTCTAATCAAATGGTTCCACGCGACTTGCATTGTCTGCATAGGTACTTGGGCATTGCGGTGCCCAATAATAATCTGGTTGGCAGAATAACCTTTCCTGGTACGGAAAGCCATTAATTTCTGTGTTTCCTCCTCGACTTCGAGGGAATGGTAAGCGTCGATTAAATCACAGCTAGTAAAAATCGTACTGCCTCCTAGGGACGAAAATATTTCGTCTATTGAGGGCAGTGGGTACACATCTGGGACGCTGAAAGAGTTCAGGTACCTATAGTCTATACAGACCCTAGGTTTGTTTGAATTCTTTTTGGCCACCACCAATAGAGGTGAACTATGTGGCGAATAGCAAGCTTTAATATATCCTTTCTTTAAAGCTGCATCAGTAAAATTATCTATGTCTTCCAAATAGCGATGTGGGAGACGATACTGTTTTCTAAAAATGATCTTTGGAGCATCTGGGGTAAGTTCTATTTCAAACTTCTGTATGGGACAAACAGGAACTGCATCATCATCTAGAGCAATAACGTCCTTGTATTCCATTAACAAATCTAGAAGTTCTTCTAAATGCTCAGGTTTCTGTAAAATAGAAACATCTGCTTCTTCTTTACTTAAATTATCTGTTATAATCTCTCTGTATGCATTTTTCAACTGTTCTGATAAATTTTCTGAGCAGGTTACTATACAAGTAGATCCTAACTGCTTATTCTCTGTAGCAATAGCAGTTTTATTAAAATATTCTTTTTCATTAATCTTTAAAATAGGATGACATTTCCCTATGTTTTTATTTCTTCTTAAATAAAAAGGTTTGTCACTTAGATTAATATAACTCAAAATAACTTCATTGTTTCTAACTGGGCATACAGAGTTTGCAAAATATAATGGCCCTAAGGAAAAAGCAGGTGTTATTAAACACTTCTTTTCCAGTTTCAAATCTCCTTTATTCTCAGGTCTGACTTTCAGATAACCATAAGATTGAGCAGGTGCCATTGTTTCTTCTATTAATAGCAATTGAACTTCTATTTCTTCGTCTGCTATTAAAGGTCCTTCCTCTCTGGAGGAAGTTGTGAATTTTCTTTGTTCTCTTGAAGAACAAACAGAATTTCATTTATTTCTATCTTTGTAGGCTTCTTCATGAACTTTATTTAATTATTCTCTTCTTGTAGGCTTTTTCCAATGAGCTTTAGTATAACTTTCTTTGTAGGTCTTTTCATGAGCTTTAGTAATAATTTTCTTTGTAGCTTTTCCAATGAGCCTTTAAAGTAATAATTCTCTGTGTAGGGCTTTTCTAAAATTGGAGCCTTTATTATTAATCTCTGTGTAAGGCTTTTCAAAGAATGGAGCCTTTATAATTAATCTCATGTGTAGGCCTTTTCATAGGCCTTTATTCATTTACCTGGTTACAGTTTATCGACTGTAATTAATTTATATTTTAAACTATCATTCCTATTGAATATCTTGAAATCTTTTCTATGATTTATTAATCATTCTATTCTTTCTTAGTATCTTTTCATCTTGATCATGCGAAGTAACTTCCTACATTGGCAAAGATTTTACTTTTATTTCTTTATTTCTCCTTCTTTAAGATTTAAATGCGATGAAGAAAGGTCTAGTTATAGGTAAAGTAGCTAAAAGACTTGTACCTAGTGAATTCCATTCAAGCTCCAGTGCTTCCGTTTTACACACTAAAAGGTAAACTGGGGTAAATACTGTTGGTGGTAGCCTTGAGAAGTAGATCAACTTCTCCCTGGGTGGGTCATCTGAGTCCAATCCTTGAACTATAATACTAGGTCTCTTAAGAGACAGTTTAAATCTTCCTTCTCTTTCTATTTTCTAATCTATCCACGATAGTCAAACAGGTTTGTGCTTCCTCATCTAGTAGGCTATGGAACTTAACCATCGTTTCTGACTTTTGTTGGAGTAAAAATATTGACAAAAAATCAATTGACATTCCCAATTTTGGGGGCTAATTCCTAACCAAAGAAGCTAGGGTTCTATAACACCTCTCTTCTTGAAGCTTGAAGTATTTTCTTTAATTACTGTTCTATTTACCATTTCTTCATTTAAATCTTTGCCTGGAATCAAAAATTTTTCTCTCTTGCAGAGAGGTCTGGTGTAAAAAACTGTTCATTTTCTTCTTCATCTTCAGTTCCAGATATTTCTTCATGTTCTGGATCGGCTTGATGATTAGAAATCAGATGAACTCTGGTTGTTTTCTTAGGACTCTTACCTTGATAGCTACGCTCATTCTTTGAGTAAGAGTTTGTCTTTCTAGTATTTGAATCATTTTTTATCTCGACTCTTCGAGCTTTGACCCCATTATCAAAATCAGTGGGGTTATTATATGGTATTACCATATTATTTTCATTTTCATTAGGGATCCACACAGGGGCATTCTTGCAATTAGACGTTGAACCCCGGGCATGGAACTTTCTACATACTCTGCAATACGTGGTATTCCAACCACAGTTTCTAGAATGATGACCTAAAGATTCACATTTTAGGCAATAGTCCATTGACTTTATCTCTTTACTGGAGAGTTTCTTAACTACTCCTTTATTAAGTCTTATATTTGGAGAAGGGCTTGTTCTTTTTCCTGAAAATTTAGAAGTATTCTTTTTATTACCCCATTCCATGGTTCTGTTCCTCATGGAAGGGTTGTATGTAGTTCTTTCTTTTCTAACTTCACTATTATTAGTGCTATTGTTCTCTGTATAGAATACTCTAGCTGTATTTCTTCTATCTTGTTCTGCTCTATGGTTAGTCTGGAACAAGACTCCTTCTTCTATCTGGCTGAGTTTCTCCAAAATTTCTACGAACTTAAGTCCGGAATTAAAAGACTTTTAAACTTTTTTCTCTAAGTCTTTCTATGATTCTGAGCTTCTTCCATACTCTCTACCAAATCCTTAGTCCCATAATTGATATTTATTGTTGAGAAGTAATCCCAAAGGAAGTCTCGCTATCTACTATGAGTTTTCTGATATTCCCCAAGGAAGATTCTTCAAGTCCAACAGTGAATTCAGTAAGCGTTACATGTGTTTCTCCTTTGAAATTTCATGAATTTGATTAATAAATCAGAAGATTGTCTCGGCTTTCTTGGTTGTGAGAAAAATCTTCATTGAGAATCAAAAAGTCTCTAGGGTCTGCCCTAGAAAAACCTATTATCTTGAGAATATATTGACGGGCCTCGGATGTGAAATCAGAAGAGATTGTAGTCTTAGCATAGTCTATTTTCTGTCTTTCAGTTATTAGGCCTAACGTGCGTATCTTCTCTTGTAACGTAGAAAGATAATCTTCAAATTTAATGCCTACCCAAGCTTGTGTCTTGGTATTTCTTCCATACAATTTTAATTCTTTAGGCAATTCTGGAAGTGGAGGGGTATACGCAGCGTTTGGATAATATCCTCCATAAGGGGGTCCATATAGGTATGGGTTGTATCCAGGTTGCATTGTAGGAAGGGGTTGTTGCCAGCCTGTGGGAGGTGGCTGCATACTTAAAGGATTATTTAAAATATTTTGGGATGGCCCCACGGATTCTGAGGTTGTCCTCCATATAAAGTATCACTTGCTTGGGTCTGTCCCCAAGTTCCACTAAACTCACTTCTATTGTTAAATATTTCTGTTTGGCCATTCCAGGAAGGATAAGTTTTCTTTTTATTTGAAGGGGGAGTGGCCCCCGATGCATTTAAATGTATATTAAAGGTATTGTCCAAAACATTTGTCTTTTGGAGCACCTTAGGTATTCTTGCTGTATTTTCTGTATTTCTTGGTTGATGCCAGTCCCAAGCTGTTCTCTGATTTGGGTTTAACGACATTGTATCAATGTTAGAAGGAGGTAGATATACTGGAGGAAGTCCCATATCCTTTTGTGTGGGTTCCCTTATCTTGGGTTTTGCTCCTTTATTCTCTTCTGTTTTCTGTCCGTCAGTAGTCTTTACTTCCGTTACATCATGTTCTTCTTCTTTATAAACATCTTCTGTATTGTCTGTTTTATTTGTATCATCCATGTCCTCATCCATGTTCTCTGTTGAATCATTATTTTCTAAGTCTTTATTATCCCCTTCAGCTCCTCCTGAAGCTCCATTAGGGTCAACTGGTCCGGCTATAGCCCTTTGAACCAGGTAGCAGAGATAGAAACAATGTTGAAAAATACGAAGACGTTTAAGACTATTGGGTTCAAAACATAGTCATGATTAAACTTTAATTAATTCAAGTTAATCAATTTATAAAGTTTCTGAACTATTAAACAATTTAATTGAATTGTTAAGACAAAACACTATAGTGTTTAAAAAAAAAACTAAGTTCTCAAACTGTTTCTAAAAATAAAAAAAAAACTAGTCTCAAAAATATTTTTTCAAAATATTTCAAAATATTCAAACTGTTTTAAAAAATTTACAATAGTTTTCATATGTGTCAAAGAAATATTATTCAATATTAAATTTTTACAAATTTAAAGATTTAATCACTTTGATTCTTAAGTTCAAATTAAAAATATTGTCTTTTAATTTTTAAAAATTTCTAAGTTCAAAAATAAAATAATTGTTTTTCAAGTTCTTTAAATCAAATCCATGTTCTCTCTTCACAATAAAATATTTTCTTTCAAAATGATTAACAATATTTAAATTTTATTCCCATGGGTTCGATAAGTTTCTATAATCGAAACTGATTGTAGAAAAAAAATATCAAAGTTTTTGATTGAATAATTATTTTTATTAGTTTCTGTACTGTAATTAAGAAACAACTATCCCCTTTTTTCTAGTCGGGTGTGTTCTTAAATGTTAAAGCAACTTATTTGTTCTTCTCTGTCAAAGGTTAACTTATTTGTTCTATATACTGTTCTTCAAAGTTCTTCAAAATTCTTCAAAGTTGTTCTCTGGGTTGAAATCAATCAATTTATATACCAACAAACAAATTTCATTCTGTTATAATTTGTGGTTTTTTATAATCTCTGTTGCAGTAGAATAATTTTAAAAATATTTCAGGTCCTGTAGTAAGTTTTTTTCAGTTTTTTCTGTAGATAAATATAACAATTCTGTTATTTTTAGGTCAAAGAAACAATTTCTCTAATGTTCTAGATCAGAAATAACTATAATTTTTCTGTGTCTGGGTCACTTCGGGCCAATTTCTGCTGGTGACCTTTTTGACTTTTTTTTTCTTACCTTTTGACCCCCTGATCACATAATTGACTTTGTGACTTGATCACATAATGACCTTTGTGACCCTTTGTGCTAGTGACTTTCTGGTGGTCTGGGGTCTGACCCAAAAGGTTTTACCTCACTTTGGTAATTATTAATTATCCTTTTGCCTAATTACGGATTTTCGGATTATTTAAGAAAAAAACTATTTTTTAATTCACTTCAAAAAAAGAAAAAAAAAACACTTGGCTTCCTAAGCCACTAAAAAAAAACGGGTTAAAAAACCGGGGTTTAAAACAAACAACCGAACTTTTTACGCCACCTGTAAAATTCGCCGGGACTACGACAAATCTATTAATGCATATTATTGAAAAAGTAATTAATGATTTATTATTAAATAAAAGCAAAACGATATAATATATAATTTATATTATATATATATATATTAATATATATTTATAATATATATATATATAATATATATTATATATATATATATATATATATATATATATATATATATATATATATATATATATTATATTTATATATTATATATATATATATTATAATATATAATATTTAAATGATGTGTGGTGTTGTTGTGTGTGCCATAAAAAAACTGCGGCGGAGAAAGGAAAGAATGGGGGAAAGAATGAAGGAAAGAAATGAGGGTCAATGGCCCAAAATTTCAATCCTCTCTCTGGGAGTCATATCGCTTCCCTGAATGCAATTCTCCTAATTCAGTGCCGATTTTGCTTCTCCTTCCTCAACTCCACTCTTGTCCTCCTTACTATTTATTCATATATTAACTGAATGAATATTAGTAGAACGAATGCACTAACACACTTTTGTTAACAACTTTTTTAGATCTCGATTTATGATTCCCTATTGCTGTTTTTGATTTTATTAATCTTTAACTAGCTCTAATTACTTTAATTTTGATAATTAAGGAAAACGGTTTTCACAGAAATGATTCTCTAACTCTATTCTACCCTTTAGTAAAATAAAAAAAAATTAATTAACCGAGTCTTAATTAATTATTTTAAAGCTGTTAATTGCATATTTTTCTATTGTATTCTCGAAAAAACTTCCCTCAGAGGAACCATACATATAAGAAAAAAATGCAATTACTAATTTTTTGTATTATTTTTCTAGTATTTTTTGCTTTAAAAAAAAAAAAAAAAAAAAAAAAAAAAAAAAAAAAAAAATACAAAATGAAGACAATAATGTCATATAAAAATTAATTTATTTAATATATTCTTTATATATTAATGTCTCTAAAAATCTCGTCTTTTTATTTTCACACACTATAAACAATAAAGTAGCCTTTTTTCTAATGGCTATTATGGTGAATTTTATCTGTCACCCATTTGTTAAAATTTTTCTGGTAATTTTTTGGAAAACAATAACACTTGTTTTAATTAAATTTTAACACCTTTTGTGTTGAAATTTGCACAAGATGAAGTATAATATATATATTAAGGCCCAAAGGCGATAGTATATTGTATACCACTTTGTGCACAATTTCCTAATCTAATTTAATTTATAGTGTGAAGTCTGTTTTTGTGTGAAAATATTAATTTCTGTACTCACAGTACTTCTAATTGATTTTCCACCTTTAAACTGCTTGGCAAAGGTTTGGATTTGGAGTCATCTGTTAGTGACAAAAGAAGTCACTCTCACGGAATTGATAAAACAATGGGCACTTGTGGTCACAGAAAATTCCACAGATTCGTGTAAGAAGCGAATCTCTCATCCGTCCTTTACGCCTTTATCTTGTAGTCGTACCACGTACCAAAAACTTCGGTGCTACGTGAAGACAACAATAGCCACTGTAAATGAGAAGATTACGCCTTCCAATATCCTGATTGCGAGAGCGCCAGTCTGGTCAATTTCCACTCTCCATGGGGAATCTCGACCATAGCAGGGTAATAAACGCACCAATTCCTGAGAGTTTTATTTACATCCTATCCAAAAAACTTCCAAACAGAGCTAACAAAATAGTCTGAAAGACTACTTCCAAAAAATGTCCAAAAAACCTAAATAAAGAACAATAGGAAATACGATATAAGTTACATGTAATTTTTTAAAAAATAATTAAGCTGTAATTAAAAATCAATTAGTGTCGTATTTCAATATTTCATATATAACAATATTATAACAAATAAAAACACATCAAAAATTCTCCAATATTACAATTCATATTTTTATTAAAAATAATAAAAGTATTGATTGCAATATAATTATTAATTACAATATATATATTTCAAAGATCAAATATGGCATATATTCATTAGATATGGCAAACATTCTTTACTTTAAAATAATAAAATATTAAAAAGTAAAACAGGCTTTAAATATTTTTACAAGATTATTTTTATTATTACTATTATTATTATTATTATTATTATTATTATTATTATTATTATTATTATTTAAAGTAATTCAATTATTACCTTTGTACAAACGATGGAAATGTTTTTTAAGTGAGAACTTCCTTTGCTTGTCTCACTAATCTCTAATCTGTCTTTAAATTTTATAATTAAAAAGGAACGAGAAAAAAAAGTAATACATTTTGCATATTATATGCATATATATAATTATATATTAATATTATAAATTTCCCCAAATTAATGCATACTATAAATGTTTCACTTCTTTAAGAAAACTTCTTATCTTTAATTTTTTCGCTGCTCCTACAACACTTACCTAGTGCTAATCTTTAGCTGTTGCTAAGCCGGTGATGGGTCCCAAACGAATGAACTTTTCTATGATTCCAACCCTTTTTAAAAGATCGCTTTCCCTCTGTCCCTCTCTAAACCCTCTCTAATCCCTCTAAACCCCTAAAGTTTCTTCCTTCTCATTCCCCCCCATTCTCTCGGTCTCTCTATCCCTTTTTGAAGTGAAGTCTAAATGGATTTTTTGGAATAAATCTAGATTTAAATCCATTTGGAATATTCCGGTTGGATTGGAATGGATTTTAGGAATGAGAATTCCCAGACTAGGAATTATGATTCACAGACTTATTTCGACATCTTTGGCTCCAGTTTTACGATCCAAAAGTTTAAGAAGTGTCGAGTCAGGTAATAAAAAAAGATATTAAAGTGAGATTTGTTTTTGAATTGTACGTTTTTAATATCAACAAACTTAGTTTCTTGATTTCAAATATTGTGAAATAATTTACAATATATATTATATAATTATTAATATATATATAATATATTTATTATTATATATATATATTATATAAATATATATATATTATATATATATATATATATATTACTATTATATATATAATAATATACAGTGATGGGCACGGTACATGAAAATTGGTTGGGCGATACCGGTACATCGGTACTTCGAAAAATAGCTTGGGCGATACCGATACTCGGTACTTTGTGAAAGCGTTTGGGCGATACCGGTACTCGGTACTGTATCGCCGGTACATCGATACATCGATACATTTTCATATATGTGGAAAAACAATACTGATAAATGGAATTTCAATAAATAGTTATAATATTACTATAAGGCAAATAGATTTATGTGGTTTTTGTGCTATCTCTTTTAGATTAATAATATATATATATTATATATATATATATATATATAATATATATATATATATATATAATATATCTATATATATATATAAATATATATAATATAATATATATAATATATATATATATGCAACAAGGGAATATTTCCGTAATGATGGCAATTATTATTATTAAATTTGCTGGAATAAAAGGTGTCTTAATTAAATCGGAGAGTTATTTTTGCTAATCATTATAGGTTATCGCATATGCACAGTATGCGAATTTCTCATGAACCTCCGAATTTTCAATAAAACCGTGTAGTTTCGATGCTGAAATTGCATTCTATGGCAGAAATTATTTAGTTTTCATTGAGACCGTCATCCAGATCCAAAACGTTGTTTCCTGGCAATCCTCGTGGGAAGATATTTTCAGCATATGTGTCAGCGGAGAATAGTTACTACCAATAGTTAGTTGTAATACGTTCAGAAAAGGCTGAATGGGGGTAGAAACCCATATAAATCTTCCATGAAGGGCATATCACATTTATGTGTAATATTTAATATTACATTTGCTACTATTGTCAGCCAACTAAATTATGAATTTCGAAGGTAATATGACACACTACTCTGTTGGGGATCGGTATTCCAATATAATCGTACAGCAGTCAGCGGAGCACTTACGAATTTATAATCGTGTGTCTTAGCACAGCTATTTAATTGTAACATCCGATAACACTATGCCTAATAATATGTATACAACCCAGGAACTGACGGATATGGTTGAGGCGTTTATTCTTGAAAACAAGAATGCCAACAGAGCTACGGAGGTGTATATACGGAGATATCCAGATCGTTTGGAACCGCATTCCACTATAATGTACAGATTGTACACAGGTTTTCAAGAATAAGGTTCGACCAACTCACCATCTCGCCACCCAAGTCAACCTCCCACCCGTACCCTTGACATGGAGTTTTGACTTTCTAATTGTATAACGGAACACCCAACAACCTACTTACGGCAGACAGGAACGGTACGGTGCATTCTTCATATGTACAACATTTTTCATTACAGAGCACACATTGTGCACGGTCTGCATCCCGGCGATCCCGGACGTTAGTTGTAGTTCGTAGTCCAAATGTGTTCCATGTTTGACAATAAACTTGACGGGCACCTCCGTATTTTGTGGACGGATGAGGCCAGGTTTACCAATATTGACAATGGGTGGAATTCATCGGTATGGACCGAGGAAAACAACCGCATATCACCTACAGCAAGCGACACCAGGTAGTTTACTCCATAAATGTGTGTAGTGTGAACTGCTAGATTATATGCTGATCGGCCGGACATTTACCATAGAAACCTAGATAGCGAATGAAATCAAGACTCTCTGGACAGCTACTTTGTCAGACCTTCCTCGTGACGTACCATTACAGACACGTCAAAATTTGTACTCAGCATGAAGGATGCCCAGCACATACAACAAGGGCTGTGCAACATCATCTAAACGTAACACACCCTGTAGGTGGATAGGAACATGGGGTCCTATTCCGTGGCCTCCTAGATCACCGGACCTTACTCAACTGGAGTATTACCTGTGGGGCTACCTGAAGAATCGTGTCTACGGTGGGTACACAACACCGATAGCATCAGTTAATTACCTCTTAAGTGGAATCACTCACGCTTGTCCGATAGTCGACTCCGAAAATATCGCATTGGCCCAACATGACAAAGGGGGAATCAGACGGGTCACTTTGCGTATGGAATATAGAGCAGGACATTTCGCGCACTCGGCGTATAAGTATACATGCATATTACGATGAAGAAATGTACCTAACATAAATCAGAAAGGTACTACCGGAAAGGATTCCATACTAAACCGAAATAAATACTTCTGTAGTGGACTCGTAAAGAAACGGATGTGGTTACACGAGTTTATATATCATTTTCTGTTATAAATCATAACTTGGTTTCATCGTACCTAACTATTAATAGTACCTAATATAAACGTACGCTGTTATATGGGGGTTTCGGCCTCTTCACGTGTTCTAAACTATTACAAACTAACATTTTGTTTGGTAACTATTACCGGCAATGCAGCACGCTATTTTTTCCGCGTGTATTGAGAGTTAACTACCATTTGAATCGAGATGACGTCCTATGAACCCTAAAATAATTTTGCCATAAAATGCAATTTAATTATCGGAACCACGCGGTTTTATTGAAATTCGAAGGTTCATGAGCAATTCGCATACAGAGACCCTCTTTATTCCTACAAGTTTCTAAATAATTGACATCATTACGGAAATATTCCGTTGTTGCACCATTAGCCTGAGACCACACATCACGCACATAATCTAATATAATATATATATTTATATATATTATATATATATATATATATATATATATATATAATTATATATTATATATATATTATATATATAATATTAATATATATATATTATTATATAATAATATATATATCTATTATATATATATTATATATATTATATACATATATTATATATATATATTATATATATATATATATATATATCTATATATATATATAATAATTATATATAAATATATGAGACCTGTTGTGTTATAGAAAGAATGGGTCATTTTTGAAAAAAAATAAGTAAAAAATTTAAAAATTGCTAGAGCATTATAAGAAAGCTTTTAGCAACTTTAGATGCCTAAATGAATGCATGGCAGCATGCAACGCGGTAAATGAATGCAAAATTTACAGGGAGCTTTCCCTCCCCGTGTCCCCCCGACCGTGAGTGCTGGAAAATAAAATATTATCTTTCTTCTTTAGTAACAAACAGTATATAGCATTAATATTTAATATATATAATTATAATATATATATATAAATATATATATATAATTTATATATATATTTATATATATTATATATAATATCATATATATATATCTTTATATATATTATATATATATCTATATATATAATATATATATATATATAATATATATATTAATATTATATATATATATATATATATATATATAATATATATATATATATAATATATATATATGTATATATAAAATATATATATTATAATATATATATATATATATATATTTATATATATAATATATAATATTTATATATATATATAATATATATATATATAAATATATATATATATAATATATATATATATATATATATATATATTATATATATATATATATATATATAATATATATTATACTATATATCATATATATATATATATATTATTTATATATTAATTATATTATATATATATATTATATAAATATATGAACTGTGTTGTGTTTATAGGAAGAATGGGTCATTTTTTAATTTAAGAAAATAAGTAAAAAATTAAAAAATTGCTAGAGCATTAATAAAAAGCATTTATAGCAACTTTAGATGCTAAATGAATGCATGGCACATGGAACGCGGTAAATGAATGCATAATTTACAGGGAGCTTCCATCCCGCGTGTCCCACCGACGTGAGTGTGGAAATATAAAATATATCTTTCTTCTTTAGTAACGGAAATCCAATATATTATAAGCATATAATTTAATATATATATATATATATATATATATATATTATTATATATAATATAATATATATATATTTATATATATAAATTATTATATATATAATATATATATTATAATAAATATTAATTTATAAATACTATATATACTATTCTAAAATACAGAACGAATCGCACATGAAGTACACTGCGAAGAAGTCTTATAAAAAGTAACATCCAGCCCCTAATATATATCATATTATATTATATACATATATAATATATATATATATATATATATATATATATAATAATTAATAAAATATATATATATTATATATATATAATATATTATATATATATATATATATAATAAATATATATTATAATTAATAATTAATATAATATATATATATATGTATAATAATATAGTATAATATATATATATATCTATATATATATATAATATATAATATATATATAAATATATTATATAATATATATATATATATATATATATATATATAATATATATATATATATATAAATATATGAGACTGTTGTGGTTATGCATTATTTATTTCATTTTTTTAATTCAGAAAATAAAAAAAAAATTAAAAAAACTTGCTAGAGCATTAATAAAAAGCATTTATCGCAACTTTTAAGATGCCTAAATGAATGCAATGGCACATGCAACGCGGTAAATCATTGCCTAAATTTACAGGGAGCTTTCCCCTCCCCGTGGGGTCCCCACCGACCCCGTGAGTGCTGGAAAGTATAAAATAAATATCTTTCTTCTTTAGTAAACAAAAGTATATATACAGCATCTAATTTTTAACACTTGAAGCATCTGGCGTATTGTCATGAAGTATGAAAATTTGCAGACAAACTTTTTTCAAGGCTCATTTTCTAAATTTCATTTTTAAAACTTTCGTTCACTACAGATCATTACAATATTTCTTATTTCTTATAAGTTTCATAAAAATCAGTGTAAAGCAGCTGGTGTCTTATAATTGATAATTTCGTCCATCAGTTATAAACCTATGGACCATGGGGTCTAACTTTTTTCATATAATAATTTAAAAACAAAGTTTTACCACAGAATATTAATAAGTACATTATTTCATAACTATCTATTAAAAAAAATTTAAATTTAAAAAAAAACAAAACATTCCTATAACAAAGCATGGCCATGATACACCAAAAATGTACCGAATAAAAGTACCGATGTTTTTCGGTACCGGTACACAAAAATTTGATTGGGCGATACCGTTACATCGGTACTTTTCAAAAGTGTTGGGCGATACCGGTATCGGTACAAAAAGTTTCGCCCGATACATGTACCCGGTACATGTACCGCGGTACTGCCCATCTCTGTATATTGAAACGAATGGGAAAAGTTTCCTGTTAAGGGAGAGTGGGAGAGATGAAGACAAAGAGACAATGAGAGACAATCAATGACAATGCTTTTTAATATATAGATTTTTCCTGTTTATTAATTGGGTTTTGGTACACCTGTTTTTCTTGGGTTGGTAATTCGTAAATTTGCAGTTGGTACACCCTTTTTATTTAAGTTGGTAAACCTGTTTTGTATTCATACTGTTTAACTCAACTTATTACCTGCTGTTCGTAAATCCAAACAAATGCATTTAAATTACCCGGAAGAGTTAAGAAAACAAACGAACATATTTTCTAAATATAATTCACAATAAATAATTTTCCATTCCTGTTAAATACCTGTGTTTGATTTATACATAAATTCCTAGCTAATTTGTACAACCTAACGCTATTTGATAAGTACAACCCTAGCTACCTAAACTAAATGTTTATTAAATAATAATTTATAAACTTTGTCATAATCGGTATTCCTTTATCCTCATCATGTGATTGTTCTACTTTGAGGTGCCACTGATCACTACTTTTTCAATCCCTTACCAAATAATGTCTGCTGGGAGAAAAAGAACAACATTAAAACTTTATACACCTAAATTGTTAGTTATCAAATAAATAGTTATTTAACCTGTCAACCTTTTTCAACACTGGTTAACCTTTTTCTTTATTTTTAAAAAGTCACAAAAAACTCG
>JABUQX010048617.1:0-30000 GCA_015478945.1 Trachelipus rathkii | reverse complement strand
TTCATGGTTTCTTTAGATCGGGCTCTTTCTTTTCAGGAAGAGAGAGAGAGAGAGAGAGAGAGAGAAGAGAGAGAGGAGAAGAGAGAGAGAGAGAGAGAGAGAGAGAGAGAGAGAGAGAGAAGAGAGAGAGAGAGAGAGAGAGAGAGAGAGAGAGAGCAGAGAGAGAGAGAGAAGAGAGAGAGAGAGAGAGAAAGAGAGAGAGAGAGAGAAGAGAGAGAGAGAGAGAGAGAGAGAGAGAGAGAGAGAGAGAGAGAGAGAGAGAGAGAGAGAGAATCATCTTTTGCGTACCTCCGATCCTGTTACCTTCTCTGTGTCAGCTGTCTCTGCTTCTTTTGCGGTTTCTCCTCCTCCCACAGCCCTGGCACCCACTCTTCCTTCTTCCTCTTTGTCCCTTCCGTCTTCTCATTCCTATGTCCCTTCTATCCCCTCCTCTGCAGCCTCTTCAGTTTTCTCATGTCGTCCCTCCTCCTGCTGCTTCTTCTCATTCTTATCCGATGTTCCCTTCCCCTCCTTCGTGTCCTTCGGCTATCTAGAGTGCCTCTCCCGACCTTGTTTCCTTCCGCTTTTCTACGGTTGAGGCCCATCTCTCTACTTTGGAGCAGGGCATGTCGGATGTCAAGGCAGAACTTCTGTCCATCTCCGCCATGCTTCGGTTACAGAG
This sequence comes from Trachelipus rathkii, assembly GCA_015478945.1. Classification (NCBI taxonomy): domain Eukaryota; kingdom Metazoa; phylum Arthropoda; class Malacostraca; order Isopoda; family Trachelipodidae; genus Trachelipus; species Trachelipus rathkii. The sequence continues at coordinate 29,339 of JABUQX010048617.1, read as the reverse complement.
ATTCCCGTACACGCAATCGCTCTTCCTCTGGCCGCCGTTTCTCAGACCGTTCCCCAACCCCAGGCCCTCAGCAATATCCAAATGGATATTGCTTTTACCACCATCGCTTCGGCCTAACGGCGAAGAAGGTAACTCCCGTAGCTCTTTTTGCGGAGAAAACCAAACAAGCCAGCGGTCCGTAGAGGCGGTGGATCCAGCGCTGGCCACTCCTAAGTTTGTTCTTCTTCTTCGTCTCAGGACGTCCTGCGCTTGTACGACAGGTCCACCAAGCTTTCCTTTTTGGTTGACACAGGCACCAGCTTTTCGTTGGTACCACGTGACACTTCCCAGCAGTCCGCTGTTCCTCTTTCAGACCGGGCTCTTTATGTAGCAAATGGCAGTTCCATCCCCGTCTATAGTGAACCCTTGTACACTGTCGATCTTTCTCTCCGTTGTCAGTTTCCTTGGATGTTTTTAGTGGCTGATGTTTTCCAGCCCATTCTAGGGGCTGATTTCTGTCCATTTTGACCTTATGGTCGATTTGAAGAACAGAAGATTGATTGACGGTTCCACATCTCTGTCCTTTTCAGGTACGGTAGTTGCTTCAGCTCTCAAAGGCATCTCTGCTGTTGCTCCTTCTTTTCAATCCTGCAGATGGATTTCCAGGCGCTTCTGAACCCCTGTCCTTCGTCCTCTTCTGTTCAGCATTCGGTGCGCCACCATATCGAAACTACGGGCTCTCCCACCTTTGCTCGTGCTCGAGGCCTCCCCCCCCCCCGACAAGCTCAAGGCTGCCAAGGCGGAGTTTGAGCACATGCTCAAACTTGGGATCGTCCGCCCTTCTAAAATTCTAAAAGTTTGTGGTCTTCCCCCCTCCACATGGTGCCCAAGGGTGTTTCTGATTGGAGGCCGGTGGGGGATTTCAGAGCTCTCAACGCTTGCACGATCCCGGACCGCTACCCGGTCCCTCATATACAATCCTTCACTTCTAATCTGGCTGGTAAAACCATCTTCAGCAAGTTCGATCTGGTCCGAGCCTAAAACCAGATCCCTGTTGCTGAGGAGGATATACCGAAGACGGCCATCATTACCCCTTTCGGCCTCTTCGAGTATACTCGTATGCCATTTGGGCTGCCCAACGCTGCTCAGACGTTTCAGCGTTTCATCGATAGCTTTCTCAGAGGTCTCCCCTTCGCCTTTTCATACCTTGATTACCTCCTCGTTGCTTCCTCCTCTCCTGCCGAGTACGAGCAACATCTACTTGCCGTCTTTGCCAGGTTGGATGAATGTGGCATTCGCCTCAGCTTGGCAAAGTGTTCTCGGTGTCTCCACTCTTACTTTGCTGATGGCATTTGTCCTCTCGCTGAGCGCGTAGAGGCCATTCGCACCTTTCCTAGGCCTGTCAATCAAAAGCAGCTTCGTCAGTACCTCGACATGCTGAACTTCTATCACCGTTTTCTGAAGTTGGGTGCAGATGTTCTTCGACCTCTCACCCGCCAAAACACTGAGGCAGTTTTACGAAAGTGTACTAGACTGACAAAGCTCAGTCTGCTTTTGAAGTTTATAAAGAAGCTTATGCTTCTGCTACTCTTCTCGTCCACCCCCAGGACTCAGCTCCGACCAGAATTCAGGTAGATGCCTCTGATTTTGATGTCAGAGGTGTCCTACAGCAGCATCTGAACGGAGTGTGGTCCCCCCTCGCAAGTTGTAACCTCCTGAAACGTTACAGTGATTTCGGGAGAGAGTTACTTGCGATGTATCTTGCCGTCCGTCACTTTCTGGAGGGTCGTGAGTTCCATATCCTCACTAACCATAAACCACTTACCTTCGCTATGGTCTCCAGACATGAACGGCACTCTCCTAGAGAAGCTCGTCACCTTGAGTATGTCTCGCAGTTCACCACTGATATCAGGCATATTTCAGGTGTCGATAACTTTACAGCTGACGCTCTCTATCGCTTCGAAATTGACGCGATTTCAACTTTACCGACCATCGACAGTGTCAGGCTACTGAAGATCCTGCACTTCAACAAGACTCTTTTCTCAAGCTGGAGTGGCTCCAACTCCCTGGGATAGAGAAGAGACTCCTATGAGACGTGTCCCAGGACTCTCCTCGACCTCTTGTACCTGCATCATTTCACAAGGCTGTTTTCCTCAATTTGCACTCCCTTTCTCATCCTGGCATTGAGGCGTCTCGCAAACTGGTTGCTGCTCATTTTGTGTGGCCTGATATCAAATTGGTGTCGCACTTGTCTTTCCTGCCAAAGCTCTAAGGTGCAACATCACACAAAGGCTCCTTTAGAACCCTTCTTACCCCCAAGTGCCCGTTTTGAGCGTGTCCACATCGATATCGTTGGTCCCCTTCCTCCATCTCGGGGCAAAAAGTACATCCTTACGTGTATCGACCATTTTACACGCTGGATGGAGGCTATCCCTCTCTCCGTTGCCAAGCGGAATCCGCTAATGTTTTTCAGCTCACCACTGGTTTCTCGCCTGGAGTGTTCTCTCTGTCACCAAGGTCGCGTTTTCGAATCCTTCTTATGGAGAGATTTGATGCGTCTCCTGGGTTCGGAGAAGATCCATACCACTTGCTTTAACTGAAAATCGAATGGGATTGTGGAACATTTTCACAGCCAGCTTAAGACTTCTCTTATGGCTCAGCCCAATCCAGAGCAATGGACGGATTCTCTGCCTCTCGTTATGCTCGGCATTCGAACCGGTTAAAGAGGATCTGCACTGCTTTGCTGCTGAATTGGTGTATGGTTCTCCTCTTCGTCTTCCTGGTGATTTCTTTTCACAGTCTTCTCCTTCTACTGCTGACCCGCTTTCCTTTCTTACCCGCTTGAGGGGCTGTGCTTCGTCGTGGAGACCGACTCCTTCTCGTCCACATAAAGTGCATTCCTATATCCCTAAGGATCTTTCTTCCACTCATGTCTTTGTTCGACTCATGACTCCCACCGCACCAGCTGTCCAACCTAAGTACGATGGGATCTTTTCCTGTGATACTTAGGAAGGAGAAATTCTTCACGATCCGTCCCACACGCACAGAAGTCGTTTCAATCGACCGTCTTAAGCCTGCTTTCTTCGAGGCAAATCCACTTCCTGTTCTTGATCCTGATTCTTTGCCTTTTGTTCCAATTTCTCCTCCTACAGCTCCTTCTTTTTAACATTCCTATCTCTCCTCCTGCGTCTCTTCCTCTCCTCCTCTACCTCCTTCTCCTCAGCCAACAGCACCAATACGATCGGCTCAGACTCCACCCGCACAGTCATCGTCATTCTTGCTTCCCTCAGCTCCAGCTCCTCCTCGGGCTACTCTTGACAATACAGATGTTCCAGAAATGCTTCCCGATGACGTTCTCAAACTGGGAATCCTGTCCAGACTTCATGCAACGCACCTACCAGGTTATCAAGCAGAGGTAGGCATATCCGATGGCCGGCGGGCTACTCGGATTAAGGTTTCGTGCCTTTGGCACTGCAGGGGGGTATATGTAATGTTTGAGGTATTGAGACCTGACTTATAGCGCACAAGAACAAAACTCACAGTTGCGTGTTACTATTTTATCTACACTGTTAGCATGTTACAGTCAACATTGGGCATCGTTTATTACTCGATACGAACGCCATCTTCTAAAGAAGCAAGCTTTTTACTGCTCTACCCTATCTTCGCACTGAAATTACATATTACCTTCTTTGGCACGTTTAGCCATTTATTTTTGTACTAGTAATGGTGAGAGTGTCTTTAATAGTGTGGTTATATTTAATTTTAGGGAGTTATGTGAAAAACATTTATTCCGTGGTGCTATTGTGACCCCGTAGAAACGGTCCCTGTGTTATTAAAGAGTGAAATTCATTATACGTTTATAATATCATTTATAACTATATATATTTCTTTCAGCTAGCTTTCTCACGGTAGTAGCCTCCAGGTTAGAATAAACTGAAGTACTCTCCTGTTTTTCTTGAGCCTGTTTCTATAGAAACCTACGCCAATTTCTTTTCCCTAGTATGGCCTTATAAATTTAGAGTAGGGTTCCATAAGTAGGCACTGATGAATTTTTTTTTTAAGTCTACTCTGTATAGCCTGCATTAATTAATTGTATTTACTATTAAATATTATATTTTAATGTGCTAGGATCAATTAATTAATTATATTTTATCTGGTTCAAAATTCTTTATATACATTTTTATTTCCCAGGACTCTGGGTTTCATGTCAGAGGCCATGTAACCAGAGCTGAGGGTACAGCCAGTTCGATAGAGAGATTTTTTTAAAAAAAAAAAATAAAAAAATATATATATATATATATATATATATATATATATATATATATATATATATATATATATATATATATAACACTGCTACTACTATGCCTATATAACATATATATATATATATATATATATATATATATATATATATATATATATATATGAATGACTCTTGATGAAAAATCGAAAGCATAGGCAAACAACTGGACACTCAAAATAAAAAAAAATGTGAAGGGGAAAATAGTGAAAAACTGTACCAATAATTGAAACTATACGTTTTTGTGGCCAGCGAGGTCTTGCATTAAGGGCTCAAGTGACTCTGGACGTATTGAATTATCAACTCCAGCTGAAAATGACGGAAATTTTAGAAGCCTTCTTAGGTTTCGAGCAAATGGGTGACCAGGTTTTGAAGAACCACTTACTTCTTCCAAAATTCAATGTATACGAGTCCGATGATACAGAATGAAATGATACAGTCATTTAGTCAGTATATACAAAGGAAAATAGTGGAAGAAGTTAATAAAAACAAATTTTTTCAGCATTAGCAGATGAAACAACGGATATTTCCCAAGACAGAACAGTTTTCACTTTGTATAAGGTACGCGATGTAGGTGAATGGTGGTGATGGAGGTGATACTCCTTTTACTTTAAGAGAGGATTTTTTATCATTTGTTCCGGTTTATGATATCTCAGGGAAAACATTGGCAAATGTAATTTTGGAGAGACTCAGCTATCTTGGTTTAAAACTCGAAAATTTAAGCAAGGATATGATGGAGCCTCTTCCATGAGAGACGAATTCCGAGGAGTGCAATCTGTTATTTGGAATGAGTATCCTAAAGCTCTATACACATTGTGTAGCACATTGTTTAAATCTATGTCTCTCAGACTCTTCTAAAATTCAGGCAATTCGAAACGTCTTAGGATTGATTCATCTCTGAAATATGCACTTTTTTTCGATCGAGTCCGAAGCGCACAAAACTTCTGGAAGATAAAATAAAAGAGTTTTCTAGTAACCAAAATAACAAGAGGATCAAAAAGATGTGCGAGACCAGATAGTGTGAACGGCATGAAGCGGTTTTCCTTTTTAAAGAGACTCTTGAGCCAATACTTGCGTCATTGGAAGAAATAAAAGAATGGCCTGGTGAATTATCACAGAAAGCTACTTCGTTGTTAAATTCAATCAGTAATTTGAATTTTATAATGACATTATTCGTTTTAAGTAAATTTCTTGGAATAACCTACACCTTGTCAAAACAGTTACAGAGTGTTCATTTGGACATTGTCAGTGCAATAAACTTAGTGAAAGAAATTATTCAACTTCTCGAAAAAAGATAGACAAAATGCAGCCACAGAGTTTAAAACCATATTCACACAAGCTAAAAATGTATGCGACAGCTTAGGTATTGAAATAACAATTCCAAGAACTACGAAGTTCCAGAAACATCGTTGTAATGTGCCTACATCAGATCCCGAATCATATTACCGCATCTCAGTTTTTATTCCGTTTATTGATGATTTGATTTTTTCGTTGTCTGATCGATTTCTCTCGCATGAAATCACTATCATTTCACTTCAGTATATTTTACCAGAAAGTGCAATGTACCTTATAAGCATATTGAAAAAAGCATCCTTTTATAAAGACGACCTTCCAGACCCTCATGAGGATACACTAAAAGGAGAGTGGTGTCTCTGGCAGCGTAAATGGCTGTTAGAAAATGAAAAACCAAAAACTGTGATCGGTGCTTTGGCTGAGTGTGACAAGAGGAGGTTTCCTAACATTGCTACTCTCCTGAATATCTTAGCAGTATTGCCTGTATCCACCGCAACAGTAGAAAGAACCTTTTCGACATTAAGGCGCCTGAAAACGTATTTACGGAATAGTGTTGGAGAGGATCGCATTACAAGTTTTGCTTTACTGTCAAATCATCGAGATCTTAGCACAGAAGTCAGCAATGAAAATATTTTGAATCACCTCAGTCAAAAAGCAAGGAAACTGAAATTGACCTTATAAAACGATGGTAAGTAAAATTCATATTAACAAATTATATATATATATATATATATATATATATATATATATATATATATATATATATATATTGATATATATATCGCCCCAGAACTAATTTTAAATATATATATATATATATATATATATATATACATATATATATATATATATGTTTAACTTCATTTGAAATGTAACCACTTGCGAAAGTCAGCCCCGAAAAATTCTGGCTACGGGCGCTGTTTCATGTATACATCTCAAGCTTATCAATTACATTGTTAGGGGATAGAGCTCATCTGTGTTTTTCAAAACCTGTCGCTATATCCTTTTATTGGTAATTCAATGCAAGAAGTCCCCACAATATACTTCAATATATATATATATATATATATATATATATATATATATATATATATATATATATATATATACATATATATATATATATATATATATATATATATATATATAATATATATATATATATATACTATATATATATATATATATATATATATGCTATATATATATATATATATATACTGCTCTTTCTCTCTACACATTTCCCAATAATATAGTCTAGTTAGTTTTTTTATATAGGTATGTTTTTGCGTACTTCTCTTTCCTATATATATATATATATAATATTACATAATAAAAAAATGAAAAATGTAATCTCCAAAGGAGTGAAGAATGAATATGAGAATGGAACAGCAAATAAGAACTTCTTCAAATGTAAGATGACTAAAAACAAATTTGAAGAAGCAGAGAAGGGGATATATGATAAATTCTTTTAATCATTTTTTCTCCTTTTCAGTAAACAGATTTAGATATAAGATATATAAACAAAATTAGTATATATATGGAATGTTTGTTTTTAATTTATAAAAAGTAATATAAGATTAACACGTAATAAATAAATAATATTTAATAACATTATAAAGAGAAAATTAACAACAACAAATGAATATTTAAATTAATTAAAAAGAAGACATAAATGAGAAAAGAGAAAAAAGGAAATCACAATTCATTCAAATTCATTCAAACACCGAAAATAAAATGAAGACCACAAAAAATGAACATCTTTGGATATAGGAAGAAATGTAAATAAAAGTAAGTTTACTTTAAACATTTTAAAAACAAACAGATTTTATATACTAAATAAACAAAATGAAAAAAGAAGAAGAAACTGCAAAGGAAATTTTATCAGTAACAATGGATAAGCTAACTAACATGATAAAGGAACTAATGGATATTAAAGAAAAAAGAGAAACAAATGAAGAAAGAAAAATGACTTTAATAATACCTAAATTTAGTGGAAAAAAGGAAGAATCTTTTGAGGAATACTTATTTAAGTTAAAAGTATGGAGAGAAGTGTCTCAAGAAAAAGAAAAAACTAAAATAGCACAAATAATAGGAGGTTTAGCAGGTGAACCACTAGAAGTAATTATGTCTTTAAAGGAAGAAGAAATATGGACAGAAAATGGAGTAGAAATAATTATAAATACATTAAAAGAAAGATATAGTAGAAACAAAGAACAAGAAAGTTATCTTAAAGTACAAACATTGTTGAATATGCAACAAAGGAAAGGAGAATCTTTCAGAGAATATGTAGCAAGATATGATAAAGCTAAAAGAGATTGTGAAAAACTGGATGATATTAAAATAAGTGAAAAGGTACATTCATACCTATTGATTAGTAATTCTAATATGAAGGACATGGAAAGAAAGCTAATTATAAATAAGATTGAAGGAATTAAAACAAATATTTTTCTAACAACTAAAGAATCAATTGTAAATATGATGGAATCAGTATGTGAAATCATAGAAAAAGAAGGCAATAAAAATGGAAATTGGTATAATAATAATAAATTCTGTACAATATGTCAATACAATAATCATAACACTGATGAATGTTATTGGAGAGAAAGAACATTTAATTTCAATAAATGTGGTATTTGTAAACGTACTAATCATAAAACAGAAGATTGCTATTGGAATGAAGAATATAATAATGTGTGTTGGAAATGTAAAAAAGAAGGACACATAATGAAAAATTGTAAAGAAAATGAACCAATAGAAGAGAAAAATAATAAATCTATATTTTTCATAGAAAGAAATAATGAAAAACTCTATTTAGAAAAAATTAACTCCATTATTAATACAGAAAAAGAAGAAAGAAGAAATGATTTAGAAAGAGAATTGGAAGAAAGAAAAATAAATAGAACATTTTTCAATAATAATGAAGAATATACCGACTCTAATGAAATTAAATATCAAGAAGATGTAATGGCTATTATAGATACAGGAAGTATAGAGACAGTAATTGGAGAATTGGGATTAACAAAATTGATTAGTGGATTAACTGATGAGTACAATATATAAAGGACACACAAAAATTTAAAAATGGTTGTTTTGTATTTGGAAAAACAGAATATAAAATATTAAAAGAAATATTATTGCCTTGTAAAATCAAAGGAAAGAGTTTTGATTTAAAAATCAATGTAATAGAGGGTGATATACCTTTATTACTAGGTAAATCAGCCATGAAAAGAATGAAATTAAAAATTAATATTGAAGATGGAACTGTTGATATTTGTGATTTGAATCTACAGAAAGTACAGACCTTTGATAATGAAGGAGGACATTCCTGCATACTATTGAATAGAAAACAAAAGAAAACATGTTGGATTAGTCAATTTAAAGAAAATTGGATAAAAGAAAAAGATAGAAAAGAAAAATTGAAAAAGCTACATAGACAATTTGCTCATTGTGGAATAGAAAAATTATTTAAAACAATAAAAAATGCTAATGAAAAACAAATAAAAGAAGAAGATTTTTGGAATAATGTAAGAAAAGAATTGGAGCAAATTGTGAGAGAATGCGAAATATGTCAAAAATATAAGAAAACTCCACCAAGACCTGTGGTAGGATTGCCATTAGCAAATAAATTTAATGAAATAATTCAATTAGATGTAGGAGAATTTGAGAGCAATAAATTTTTAGTAATAATAGACCATGCAACAAGATATACACAGGCAGTATGGTTAAAAAATAAAACCAGTAAAGAAATCATAGAAAGGTTAATTGAAAAATGGATTATATATTTTGGAAGTCCTAATAGTATTATGTCTGATGCAGGAAGAGAATTTCAAAATGAAGATATGGAAACTTTTACTACAAAAATGAATATCAGATTAATGAGTACAGCTGCAGAAAGCCCATGGAGTAATGGTTTATGTGAAAAGGTAGTAGGGTTACTTAAAGAATCATTATACAAGTTAAAACAAGAAGGACATGATAGAAAGAATAGTATGGCATGGGCAATTTTTGCTAAGAATGGACTAACAAATTATTTGGGATATGCACCTAATCAACTTGTTTTTGGAAGAAACATAGGAATACCAAACATAGTAGATTCTGATAACGTAATAATAAGTGAAGAGAGAGATACTGATGACATGATTAAAGAATTATTAGAAACAATAGAACATGCTAGAAAAATACATATAGAAAATGAAAGCTCAGAAAAAATAAAACGGGCATTAAGAAGTCAAATAAGAGAACACATGTCAAAAAATATAAATATAGGTGAAGAAGTATATTACAAAAGAAACATTGATAAAGAATGGAGAGGACCAGCTAAAATAATGTGTGTAGACGGAAAAACCATCATAGTAAAACATGGAGGTACTTTAAGATCTGTATCAAAAGTTCATTCCACAAGAATTCAAAAATGTAAATTAAATGATAATAACAAAGAACTTGAAGATAAAGATGAAAAGGATGAATATGAGGAAGAAAGAAATGAAAATATAATAGATAATTTAAATGAGAATGGTAGTAATACAGAAGAAATAATATGGTCAAATATTATGGATGATGAAACTGATAATGAAAATGAAAATCAAACTGAAGATGAAGAAGAAGAAATGACATCAATTGATGAATATGAAGAAATTGATCCAAAAAATGTGAAAACTGGTAAATACTATGAAATGAAATTAAAGAATAATGAAGACATATTAAATTGTTATGTTATTAGTAGAGCTGGCAAAGCAACTAGTAAAAAATATAATAAATGCTATAACATACGCAATTTGAATACAAATAGAATATATGATATAGATTTAAAAGAATTTGAAAAAATATATGAATTAGATGTAATTGAAAATGAAGAAAATAGCGAGGAAGAATCGTTGGATGCAAGCGAGGAGATAATAGATGAAATAGATAATGAAGATGAGGAGGTAAATCAGAGTTATTATAATCATTCTAATGAAGAAATTAAACAAGCTAAAATAATAGAGATAGAAAATTGGAAGAAGAACATGGTTTTTGAAGAAGTAACTGATAAAGGTGAAAGAGCAATTAATGTAAGATGGGTAATTAGTGAAAAATTATTGCAGAATAACAAGAAAAAATTTAAAGCTAGATTGGTAGCTAAAGGATATGAAGAAACAGTGGAAGAAAAAACAGATGCACCAACTGTTTCATCTGAAGCAATGAAAATGATACTAACCATAGCTCAGGAAAAGAAATGGAAAATAAATGCTATGGATATTTCAGCAGCATACTTGCAAGGAGATATAATAACAAGAAGAGTATATCTAAAACCACCACCAGAATTTGATAATGGTAAACTATGGAAATTGAATAAAACAGTATATGGACTGCAAGATGCTGCTATGATGTGGTATTTATCATTGAAAAGACAATTACTTAAGTTGGGTCTAAGACAAAGTAAAATGGAACCAACACTATTTATAATGAAAGATTCAAATAATATAGAAGGATTATTATGTACACATGTAGATGATATTTTATGGGTAGGAAATAAAAAATTTGAAAACAATATAATAAACAAATTAAAAAACATTTTTGAAATAGGAGAAAGTAGTTCAGAATCATTTAAATATTTAGGAGTTCAATTATGTCAGAAAGAAAACATGATAATGATGGAACAAAATAGTTAGTAGGGGAGAAAGATTAAAATTAATATTAAAAATAAAAACAAAAGAAAATAGAAAACTTAATAAAAGAGAAGTAAAAGAATACCAACAATTAATAGGAAAATTAAATTGGATGGCAAGAAATACAAGACCAGATTTATCTTATATAGTTAGTAAAATGAGTAAAGGAGAAAAAGAACTGAGTATTAAAGATTATAAAGAACTTCATAGATTGATAAAAAAATACAGAAATGAATTAAATATCATACAAATAAATAATGAGAAAATTGAAAAATTCATAACATATTGTGATTCATCATTTGCTAATAGAGAAGGAGATAAAACACAACTGGGATGTATAATTTTTGCTGTGGATAAAAAAGGAAAAATGATACCCATAATGTGGAAATCAAATAAATCAAAGAAAGTTAACCATTCAGTTATACAAGCAGAGGCAAATAGTTTGCTTGAAGGAATAGAACAATCATTGTACATACAAAGAATGTGGGAAGAAATCACTAATAAGAGTATACCTTTAATTTTGAGAACCGATAGTAAGACACTTGTAGATACTCTAATGTCAGAAAGACAATCAAAAATTAAAAGCATGAGAATCATAATTTCAGCAATAAGAGAATATTTAGATAATCAAGAAATACAAAAAATAGAATGGGTGAATAGTAATGATCAATTTGCTGATATATTCACCAAAGAATTACATAATAAAAAAATGAAAAATGTAACCTCCAGAGGAGTGAAGGATGAACATGAAAATGGAACAGCAAATAAGAACTTCTTCAAATGTAAGATGACTAAAAACAAATTTGAAGAAGCAGAGAAGGGGAAGAATGATAAATTCTTTTAATCATTTTTTCTCCTTTTCAGTAAACAGATTTAGATATAAGATATATAAACAAAATTAGTATATATATGGAATGTTTGTTTTTAATTTATAAAAAGTAATATAAGATTAACACGTAATAAATAAATAATATTTAATAACATTATAAAGAGAAAATTAACAACAACAAATGAATATTTAAATTAATTAAAAAGAAGACATAAATGAGAAAAGAGAAAAAAGGAAATCACAATTCATTCAAATTCATTCAAACACCGAAAATAAAATGAAGACCACAAAAAATGAACATCTTTGGATATAGGAAGAAATGTAAAATAAAATAAGTTTGCTTTAAACAATATATATATATATATAACACTATATATATATAACATATACTATATATATATATATATATATATATATATATATATATATATAACTGCTTAACATAACATATACATTTATATATATATTTATATATATATATATATATATATATATATATATATATATAGATGATCAATTTAAAACTATAAAATTAGCATTAAAGGATTACTGTGGGGGGATGGGAAAAAAAAAACAAAAACAAAATTGATATTTCAAGTTTTTATTTCAAACAAATCTACACAAATTCAACCAACCCAAAGAAGAGGAAAACAATGCCAAATCCATAAACATCGAGTGATACAGCAGCTATTAATATTTCCTGCACACAAAAGATATATATATACTATATATATATATATATATATATATATATATATATATATATATATATATATATATATATATATATATATATATATATATATATATATATATATATATATATAATATCACATATATATGCTGGTATATATATATATATACTTATATACAGTATATATATATATATATATGCTTATATATATATATATATATATATATATATATATATATATATATATATATATATATATATATACATATATATATACCATATATATATATATATATATATATATATATATATATATATATATATAAATAATATATATATATATATATACATATATATATATATATATATATATATATATATATATATAACTATATATATATATATTACCATATATATATACCGTATATATACCGTATATATATATATATATATATATATATATATATGGCACTCTCATATCTGCTGCATATATATATATATATATAACATATATATATATATATACTCTCACTGCTATGCTGATATATATATATATGCTTATATATATATATATATAGCCAGTCATCTTTGGCCAAACTAAGATGCGGTCACCACCCAAACATACAATATTACAAACACAGATTCAACCTCAACCAAACCACTACAAACATCTGTCAAATTGTAACCAGGTCCCGGAAAACGCATCCCTTTTTATTCACCTGTCAATCCAACTCTTTACCTAGAGCAATGTGGAACATTTCAGTCCTGGACTGTGAACTGTGAACGGGTTGATTGTGGTTGTGTGGGTGCCCATCTGGATGCGGTATTAGGGTATATATATATATCATATAGCATATATACTATATATCTCCATATATATATATATATATAACATATATATATATATATATATATATATATAACTGCTGCTATATATATGCTATTATATATATAATAATATATGTGTGAGAAAGAATTGATAAAGAGAGGGATTAACGTTTTAGAGAGAGTTGTGTGGTGTAAAGAAAGGGTAAATGAGAGAATAAATGAAAAAGTATGTTGAGATGGTTTATTCATGTGGAAAGGATGAATGAAAGTCGGTTGGTTAAACGGATGTATAGTGGTGAGTGTGTTGGGAACCGACCGGCTGGGGGACCGAGAGAGAGAGTGGATTGAGTCAGTAAGCGAATGTCTGAAGGAGAGAAATGTGAGTTTGGCAGAGGCGAGAGTAGGGGTGCATGATAGGAGAGAATGGCGGGGTTTTGTATGGGGGCATGGTTGTGGCCCACCTGGACCAAGGGATGAACCCTTACATTGACGATTACCATAGTGAGGGTCCGTCACGCGGTCCCATGATGCTCTAAGGTGGATTTTCTGTCTGTGACGAGCTCTCACTAGTTAATAAAGAGGCGGTAAGGCTGGGCTTTCTTTTCCGACGTTGTCATGTTCTCCTACTGCTTTTCTTTTCCGATGCTTGCCACGCACCTTACTCCCATGGGGCAAGAGGAAGGTGAAGAGAAGAAGAAGAAGAAGATATATATATATATATATATATATATATATATATATATATATATATATATATAATTTATTTATATATATTTATATATATATATATAAAAAAAAAAATAATATCTACATATATATTATATATATTATATATATTGATAATTATTTTATATTCTATGCCAGTAGTTAGAAAAACAAATATATGTACTGTCGTAGCGGGTAGTTTATTATTAAAATATAATAATGAAACTAATATATATAATATTATTGTTTCAGAAATTGTAGAAATAAATGAATAAATAGTTTAGTAAAGTAAAATTAACTGTAAGAGTCGCAGGCTTTCCATTACAACGCCTTTAGTATTATTTTCTTTTTTTTGGTTGATATAATTTTATAAAGAGAAACAACAAGAATTATAAGAATACAAGGAATAGAGAAAACAATTAGGAAGAGAAAAGGACATTGGAAAATAATAAAATAAAAAATAATACCAAGAACATAGGTTGCGCAACCAAAGGAAATAACAAGACCAGAGGAAATAACCAGACCAAAGGAAATAACAAGACCAAAGGAAATAACCAGACCAAAGGAAATAACCAGACCAAAGGAAATAACCAGATCAAAGGAAATAACCAGACCAAAGGAAATAACCAGACCAAAGTAAATAACCAGACTAAAAGGAATAACAAGACCAGAAGGAATAACCAGAAGAAATAGGAAAATATTATCTAAAAGAAAAGAATATATCATCATCATATTTAAAATGGGTTACACTGTTTCCCATCGTATAATCATTCATATTCATCATCAACAACAATCATAAGAGGAACATCAGCATCAGATTACAAAGAGATACTACTTCATCTGAGAGGTAAGTTACCACGAATTTAACAAGTGCGCAACTCTGCTATTGTCCCTTGAATGCCATTGGAAGAGGAAGAAAGTAAAATTACGATGATATCCAGTAAAGAAAGATGCCCTACCTTTTCAGGAAAAGAAGAAGAATACAGAGACTGGAGAGAACGAGTGGAGGATTGGATGATAGTGGAGGAAAAAGTAAAATATCCTGGTTTGGAAATACGTCTAGCACTGAAAGGTAAAGCACACGAAATATGTATAGATTTAGAAAGAGAAAAGTTAAAAAAAGATAAAGAGGGAGTAGCATTGATATTAAAAACACTGGATGAAGTATATAAAAAAGACAGTAGGATGGATAAATTGGAGAAAACCATGAAACTATTCCTAATTGAAAGAAGAAAAGATGAAACAATGAAAGATTATATACTAAGATATGAAAAATATTCCAGGGAATGTGAAAATGCAGGAGGTGGTAAAATGTCACAGGAAATGAAAGGAAGTCATCTTCTGGGACAAGCAAAATTGAATTCAAATGATCTTCATGTGTAGCGTTGGGAGCCTGCGGCAAGGAAGAATATAGCTATGGAAATATTAAAAACGTACTCACACGTATTTTTCAGGAGCAAAGAATAAAGAAGATTGCTGGATGGAAGGAGACAAGAAGAATCCTGTTAACAAGAAATACGGAACCGTTACGAAATGTTTTAAGTGTAGATCGGAAACACATTGGGCGAATAAATGTCCAGTGAATAAGAGAACATGTTATATTTGCAAGGCAAGTGAACATTGGGCAATAGATTGTCCAAAGAACTGGAAGAATAAAGACAAAATAGAACAAATAGAAACAAATGAAGACAATAAAAGAGAAGAAATAAGATGTGTCTGGAAAATGAACAATGATGAAGAACAAGAAAGTTTATTGGAACTGCAAGACGAAATATACGGCATAATAGACTCCGGAAGTGCAAGAACGGTGTGTGGTAATTTTTATATGGAAAGAATTTTGAGTAGATTAACCAAAGAACAAATTGAAGAAATGAACAAAAAAGCTATAGAAGACCACACTGCGTTTCATTTTGGAGAAACATTATGTAAAGGGATAAAGAATGTTGATATACCTACAAAATTAATGGGAAACAAAGTAAGTATAAGAACTACAATAATAGAAGGAAACGTTCCCTGGTTGATTGGAAAAGAAACTTTAGAGAAAATAGGAGCAGTAATAGACTTCGAGAAAGGAATAGTTATAGCAAAGCGTTTTTCAGACTACATAATACCATGTAAAGGGAAGAATGAAAAACATCTGAAGATTGCATTGATAAAGAAACTGGAACCGCACAAGATGTGGCTTGGAATAGACAGGGAATGGTGGACCAACAAGGAAATAATTGGAAAAAGAATAGAAAAACTTCATTTACAATTCGGACATGCTAGTAGTGGAAAATTAATTGGAATTTGTAATGATGCGTATAAGAAGAATGAAGAGTATCAAAGATTTAAGAAGACCTTGGAAAGGAAAATAATAGACATAGTAGGCAAGTGCGATACATGCATAAAATATAAGAAAACACCCGCTAGGCCAATAGTTGGAATGCCTATGGCAAAACATTTCGATGAAGTAAGGGTGGTTATACAAGAAGAGCAAGAACACCTAAGCGAAACGGAATCAGAAACAGAACCTGAATCAGAAGAAGAAGAAGAAGAAGATGAGAACCAAGGAGAGGAAGAACAAGGAACACCGAAGGTGAGATTAGGGGAATCTTATGAGATAGTGGACAAAGAATCGAAGGAAAAATTAAGAATAAGAATAACAAGTAGAGCCGGAAAAGCAACTAGCCAAAAATGGTCAGATAGCTACAACATAATAGATTTAGATCATGGAAATGAGAAATGGATAGATTTGAGAAATTTCCAAGATATAAAACATATAGATGGTGATGAAACATGGTTAGGAGATTTCGAAAATGAAGAAATACATAGAGCAAAAATGGATGAACTTAGTAGTTGGAAAAAGAAAGGAGTCTACGAGGCGGTACAAGAAAGGAATCAAAAAGTAATTACAACTAGATGGAACATTATAGAAAAATCAGAAAACGGAAGAAGAAAATGCAAAGCACAACTTGTTGCTCTAGGTTTTGAGGAACAAGGAGATTTAACGACTGATTCACATACATGTGCCAACGAATCATTAAAAATGTGTCTTGCTGTAAGTCAGAAAAATGGATGGAAATGCAAAACATTAGATATTAAAACAGCTTATCTACAAGGTAAACCCATAGAGAGAAATGTGTATTTAAAACCTCCCAGAGAGGCAAAAACAAACTACCTCTGGAAGTTGAAGAAAACTGTGTACGGTTTAAAAGACGCAGCAAGAATATGGTACGAAAGTATCATGGACATCATAAAATCACTTGGAGGAACAAAGAGCAAGTTGGAACCAACTATAGTGTATTGGAGGAAAAACAGCCGAATCATCGGCCTCATGTGCATACATGTGGACGATATTTGCTATGGAGGAAATACTGAGTTTGAAGAAAAGATAATTCGAGAACTAAAAAGGAAATTGGAAATAGGAAAAGAGAGTGAAAGGAAATTTTGTTACATTGGTTTGAACGTGGATCAACAAAATGAGGAAATTATCCTAGAGCAGAATTCCTATGTAAGAAATATGAAAGTACCAGATAAAAAAAGATTTAAGGAAGAGAGGATATTAAATAAAGAAGAACAAACAGAATACAGATCAATGGTTGGACAATTAAACTGGATAGCTCAACAAACCAGACCAGAAATATCTTACAATGTAAGTGAAAGAAGTAAATTTTGTAAAACGGCAACAACAAGAGATATGAAAAAAGTAATAAAAATTATAGAACAAGTAAAAGAAAAGGAAAACCAGATAATCATTCCTACCCTTAAGGGTAGAACAAAAATGGAAATCTTTTCTGATGCCTCTTTTAATAACGTGGGAAATGGACAATCTCAAATTGGGTACATAATAAGTATAGTAGATGAATTTAACAACAGGAGTCCCTTATATTGGAAATCAAAGGTGGCAAAGAGAGTGGCGAGATCCACTCTAGAAGCGGAAGCATTGGGTTTAGGTGAGGCTGCCGATGCTGGAATATATCTGAAAGCTTTATGGGAAGAAGTAACTGAAGAAAACCTACCAATATTGATGAGAACAGATTGTCAAAGCCTTGAAAGAGCACTACACTCAACTTCGGCAGTACTAAATAAAAGACTAAGAATAGATATGGCATATCTCACAGAAATAATCGAGGAAAAAGAAATAGAAGAAATCAAATGGATAAAATCACAGGAACAGATCGCAGACATCTTAACAAAAGAGGGTGTAAAGAAAGAAAATATACTGAAATATGTTAACAACGTAATAACGTAATATGAAGACATACTACACTCATAGCAAAGGAATAAACAAGAATAAGAGAAAAAGAAAAAAGAAAAATAAATAAAACAAAGAAAAAAATAGTATAGGTTTGATGAATTTATTTTATATTCTATATACTTAGTAGTTAGAAAACAAATATATGTACTGTGGTAGCAGGTAGTTTATTATTAAATATAATAGAAACTAGTATATATAATAATATTGTTTCAGAAAGTGAAGCTAAATGTCTAAATAGGAAATAGTTTAGTAAAAGTAAAATTAACTGTATTAAGAGTCGCAGGCTTTCCATTACAACGCCTTTAGTATTATTTTCTTTTTTTGGTTGATATAATTTTATAAAGAGAAACAACAAGAATTATAAGAATACAAGGAATAGAGAAAACAATTAGGAAGAGAAAAGGACATTGGAAAATAATAAAATAAAAAATAATACCAAGAACATAGGTTGCGCAACCAAAGGAAATAACCAGACCAAAGGAAATAACCAGACCAAAGGAAATAACAAGACCAAAGGAAATAACCAGACCAAAGGAAATAACCAGACCAAAGGAAATAACCAGATCAAAGGAAATAACCAGACCAAAAGAAATAACCAGACCAAAGTAAATAACCAGACTAAAAGGAATAACAAGACCAGAAGGAATAACCAGAAGAAATAGGAAAATATTATCTAAAAGAAAAGAATATATCATCATCATATTTAAAATGGGTTACACTGTTTCCCATCGTATAATCATTCATATTCATCATCAACAACAATCATAAGAGGAACATCAGCATCAGATTACAAAGAGATACTACTTCATCTGAGAGGTAAGTTACCACGAATTTAACAATTGTTATTCTCGAAGAATAAATTGTATTAAATATATATATATATATATATATATATATATATATATATATATATATATATATATATATATATATATATATATATATATATATATATATATATATAATAAATATATATTAATTATATATATAGGTCTCATATATTTATATATATATATATATATATAATATATATATAATATATATCTCATATCAATATACTTGTTCTTAGGAACCTCAACTTTATAAGAAATAAAAAGACGAACAGAAGCTTTGATATCATTTAATTAGGACGTTTCGGGTTTATCCAAACCCATCATCAGCTAAAACATAAATTAAAATTACAATAATATTATGAAAGTTAAAAATTAATAATAATGATTAACAATAATTAATTAATGATAATAATAATAATATTAATAAATAATAATATCCACAATAATAAAGAACAAAAATAGTAAGAAAAATATACATAAGTTATTTATTCCTATTCTTGTACGGACTGCCAAGCCCGTTATGTAGGCCAGACTGGCTTGCAGCTGCAGCTGAGGATTTCAAAGCATCTGGGTCTTTCATTTAGAACAAATAGACCATTAACTTCACCTGAAAACTCTGCCATCAGGACCCACTCTTCAGAGAGCTGTCACGACATCTCAAAGGATAGCTTCAAGGTATTGTCTTCGGCGTCAGGTTTACTTGAACGAAGGATTCTCGAGAGCTTGTTTATACATAGTACAAAGCCGCAACTTAACTCAGATGGCTCCTCAATTAAGTTATTTTTGTTTTAATTTTGGTTTTAATTTATTTATTTATTTTAATAATCCCGTTTTAATCACTGTGTAATTTGTTTTATTAACTCTATTGTGCCAAATGTATATTTATATTTATTTTTTAAAAATGTACCAACACACAACCAACCAATCTTCTAGTATATAAGCAGTTGTTTTTGTTATTTTTGTACATTCTTCCCAAGACTGTCAACTAAACAGGTAACTAAACAGGTAATATAATATAGGTATAATTTTATTTTTAAATTGTTTTATATTTTCTTACTATTTTGTTCTTTATTATTGTGGATATTATTATTATTATTATTATTATTATTATTATTATTATTATTATTATTATTAATTAATTATTATTATTATTATTATTATTATTATTATTATTAATTTTTAACTTTCATAATATTATTGTAATTTTAATTTATGTTTTAGCTGATGATGGGTTTGGATAAACTCGAAACGTCCTAATTAAATGATATCAAAGCTTCTGTTCGTCTTTTTATTTTTCTTATATATATATATATATATATATATATATATATATATATATATATATATATATTTATAGCAAATATAATATATATATATTATATATATATATATATATATATATATATATATATATATATATATATATATGTAACTCTTCTTATTAATATAACAAATAAACTATATATATATATATATATATTGAAGCTGGGTGCTTAGGACCGCTTCTTTAAGGTTGATTGAGAAATGTTCGATTTTTTACAAGTTTTATTTCCTTACAGCTAGTTCACAAGTTAGGGTTGGACCCCTGTCCTAAAAAAAACAAAAACAACAAGGCATTAGAACAGGGTAATCCTAGTTATTACTATTCCACATATGAATCATATTCTGCAGGAAGAATTCCTACAGAACATGAAGCCTATGTAGAATAGTAGTACAAATGATTATTAGTTTGGGAGGAGCTGTTTTATGTATATGCATACACAGGCAGGAAAAGGATCCTCCCTGATATACATTCGCATGAAGCAGCATTACATTTGATATGAGTCTCACACAGTACAAAAGATTATTAGTTTGGGAGGAGCTGTTTTATGTATATGCATACACAGGCAGGAAAAGGATCCTCCCTGATATACATTCGCATGAAGCAGCATTACATTTGATATGAGTCTCACACAGACACCTATATACATATATTAAAAATTGCCTATGTCGTTGTAACTTCTTTGACTAGAGAGAGAGAGAGAGAGAGAGAGAGAGAGAGAGAGAGAGAGAGAGAGAGAGATTTGGGCTGTTCACCTCTGCGCTACTATTACCCAGCTTGGCCTCTCTTCAAACTGCTATGTGAGGTGCATGCCCGCTAGGGTTAGATATAGTAAATACCGATCTATGCGACCTCTATTTACTATATTGATGCTAAATTATATTTAAAAGTTTCTAAATCTAACATTTTTGGGCTGTTCACCTCTGCGCTACTATTACCCAGCTTGGCCTCTCTTCAAACTGCTATGTGAGTATAGTAAATACCGATCTATGCGACCTCTATTTACTATATTGATGCTAAATTATATTTAAAAGTTTCTAAATCTAACATTTTTGGGCTGTTCACCTCTGCGCTACTATTACCCAGCTTGGCCTCTCTTCAAACTGCTATGTGAGGTGCATGCCCGCTAGGGTTAGATATGTGCGGAAATAACGGCCTATCCCAGAGCTGTTATTTCCCACATTATACTTAAAGATACACGCAACTTCTAATCTCCACCTAGTTTTCTCCTTACTCTAGCCTCTAACTCCTAAGTTTGGCTAATTGCTTCAAACGCTACTTAAGCTTACTGCGAATTTTACACTGGCATGCATGAACACTCCCTAATTAATTTTTATTGTTGTGTAAGGCCTTCTAAGGTGCTAACTCTAGCCGATTTGCTGATACCTCTCTGCGAAACTATTCCGGCTCCCCGACCCTAAGCCTACAGTCTTAGGTCGGCTATCATCGCTTACTATTTGCCTTGCCGCCTTAATACTATTTTAAATTCCACTCTGCCTTGTTCCTTACCTTGGTTTGGTTTCATAAATGGTGTTTGGAATAGGTTGCTAGCATTCACTGGTTAATTGTTTATTTTTTATTTTTTAAAATGCTGATTTCATTTCGCGCATTCAGATGTTCACGATATCTTCAGAACGGAAAAATGCTAGCGTGTGGGTGGAGCCTATTTCGGAGAATAATTGGATATGCCTTAGTTGGAGCTTTTAGGGCGTAATCTCTTAATTTTTATTTCTGGCATGATATGTTATATACCTAGAGTGGATCCACACTATAATATATATTAACTCAATTAAATAAATAATTTTGAAAAGAGATTTCAGAAAATATTTGATTTTCTTGAAGATATTTACTTTAAATAAATAAATACATTAATATTTTAACAATTATATTTATTTCCTTTTCCGAATTCGTTTGATATATTAAATTTCGAATATTTTTATGTTAAAAACTCGGAAAAATTATAATTTGGCCTCAATTTTAATTTGAAATCATAGTAAATACAAAAAAAAAATTGATTATATTTAGGTATGTTTATATATTTCGCATCAATTTATAACAAAGGAGTAATGGAATTAAAATATTTTTTTTTATTTTGTTTGATTTAACACTATTATTAGTGTAAATTTACAGTTAACCTTGGTAGAAAACTTTTTGGCCGGGGCTGGCCGGGGCCGGGGCCCCGGTCGGTTCCTATGTACCATGCATAAATTGACCAGAAAATATACCATTCACCAGCTCAAAGACAAAGGCAATATTATGCTACAATTGCATCAAAGCCCTCTTCCGCGTGTTAATCTACCGACTCAACTCTATTCCATTAGAAATCTTCCAATAAATTCTAGCAAAACTCAAGTAGTTACTGCAACCTACCCGCCTGTATTGCCTATACTACCGACTTTTCAAATAATCCAAAAACAGCCCTTGATTCAATTTCCCGTTCAAAAAGCCATCAACAACCCTTCCTTTCTGAATCTTCCTATAACTCCTCTTCCGAATTTCCTACCTCATCACTCCCTAAAGGATTCTATGCCTTAGCGGATGAAATGAATCATACTTCCCAAATGGAGCTTGATGAGATGACCCACTCTCTTTCTCTAATAGTTCTTGCGCTTCCGAAAGATGAATGGAAAACCGTTCAACGCAAACACCGCACGCTCTCCAAGCTTTCTAATTCTGTTGGTGGCATGAGAGGGGACCCAGAGGTTTCCCATCTTAACACAAATTGTCCAGGCAGGAGAGCTGCCTGTGGAAGGCAAGGCAGGAGGTGGAGAAGTGGAAGGAGACGGCAGAGGAAGAGGAGGAGGAGGGAAAGGAAGTAGATCTGGGTCGAGAGGGAGAAGTGGTGAAGGTGGTGAATCCGTAGGAGTTGAAGGAGGGGAAGAGTCGGGAGGAGGTGGAGAATCTGGCACAGGGTAAGAAGGTGGGGCATCCAGAGGAATCGGGATGGGTTTAGGGAACAAGTCCGATGCCTGGACGTCCGGAGGGTTCGCCTCAAAATAGGCAGGTTTGAGACGATCGATCGATATAACGTCGGTACGAGTAGGAAGCTGTACTTTGAAGAACTTCTCCTTCCGAAGTAAAACCGGGAAGGGCCCGTCGTACTTGGGTTGGAGGGGAGAACGGTGGGAGTCATGCCTGACTAGAACATGGGTACAGGAAGAGAGATCTTTCGGAATGTAAGAGTGCACCTTTTGCTGGCGGGTCGGAGTAGGTCTCCATGAGAGGGCGCAGCGTTTCAAGCGAGTGAGATACAGGGTGGGGTCTGCAGTAGCAAGCGGGAAAGATTGAGAAAAGAACTCGCCAGGCAGGCGAAGTGTAGAGCCATAAACAAGTTCTGCAGCTGAACACTGAAGATCCTCCTTAACGGCCGTGCGTATACCCAGCATAACCAAAGGAAGAGCCTCGGTCCAGTGTTCTGGTTGTGGATGTGCCATGAGAGAGGCTTTAAGCTGACGGTGGAACCTCTCACAAATCCCGTTCGAGATAGGATGGAAGCTGGTGGTATGGATCTTCTCAGAACCCAGCAAGCGCATCAAATCTTTCCAGAGGAAGGATTCGAAAACGCGACCTTGATCCGTCGTGACCGAGAGAGGAATTCCAAACCGAGAGATCCAATGAAACAAGAAGGCTTTAGCTATAGATTCGGCAGTGGCAACAGAGAGAGGGATAGCTTCAGTCCAACGAGTGAACCGATCGATACAGGTGAGGATATATCGCATGCCATGAGAAGGTGGAAGAGGTCCAACAATGTCGATGTGAACTCTTTCAAAACGTTGACCAGGGGGCAAGAAGGAGCCCAAGGGAGCTTTAGTGTGTCTTTGCACCTTAGAGCGTTGACAAGCCATGCAGGCGCGGACCCAATTCGCTACATCGGCGTTAACTTTAGGCCACACAAAACGAGCTGTTACCAGTTTGCGTGAAGCCTCGACGCCAGGGTGTGAAAGCGAGTGGAGATTGCAGAAGACTGCCTTTCGCAGAGAATTTGGAACGAAAGGGCGAGGGTGGCCTGTTGAAGTGTCACACAAGGAGTCTCTTCTCTATGCCCGGAAGATTGAGCCACTGCAGCTGTAGAGAAGAGTCCTGCTGAAGATCGATATTGTCTTGCTCCTGGCACGTGGCCATGGCTGCGTAATCAATGTCAGGAATGGGAAAGAGCATTAATTTCAATCCGAGAAAGAGCATCCGCGGTGAAATTATCCACTCCGGAGATGTGACGTATGTCTGTCGTAAACTGGGAAACGAATTCAAGATGACGAGCTTCACGGGGGGAGTGACGTTCATGCCGTGAAGCCATTGCGAAAGTGATCGCTTTGTGGTCGGTCAGGATGTGGAACTCCCGTCCTTCCAAAAAGTACCGAAAATGGCGAACAGCAAGATACATAGCAAGCAATTCCCGTCCAAAAGCACTATACCTTGTTTCGGCGGGTTGCAGCTTGCGTGAAAAGAAGGCAAGTGGGCACCATTCGCCCTTTTGGAACTGCTGAAGCACCGCACCAACAGCGAAATCGGAGGCATCTACCTGCACTCTCGCTGGTGCGGTATCGTGGGGATGAACTAAAAGAGTGGCGGAGGCGAGGGCTTCTTTGGAAGCCTCAAAAGCAGACTCTGCTGCCGGAGACCAGTCGACTTTAGTGGTGCTGCCTCGCTGCTTAGGACGAATGAGTGCTGTAAGCGGGCCCAGGAGGGCTGCCGCTGATTTCAGAAATCTATGGTAGAAGTTGATCATTCCCAGATATTGACGAAGCTGCTTTTGATTTTGGGGAAGAGGGAAGGCGCGGATAGCAGCGACACGGTCTACAAGAGGGCAAATACCCTCAGCCGAGACTGTGTGACCAAGGAACGTAAGAGAAGACGCACCGAATACGCACTTGGTAGGATTGAGACGAATTCCCGCATCATCCAACCTACCAAAAACGGCACGTAGGTGATCCATATGTTCTTCAGGAGAGGAGGAAGCGACTAAAAGATCATCTAAATATGCCCAAGCAAAAGGAAGGCCACGGAGGATAGAATCGATGAACCTCTGGAAGGACTGGGCTGCATTTTTCAAACCGAATGGCATTCTTGTATACTCAAAGAGGCCAAAGGGGGTGATTACAGCTGTCTTGGGAACGTCCTCCGGAGCCACGGGTATCTGATGGTAGGCTCGAATTAAGTCCAAAGAAGAAAAAATGGTGTTGCCAGACAGGTGGGAAGTGAAACTTTGTATATGCGGTACAGGGTACCTATCCGGTGTTGTGGCAGAATTCAAAGCCCTAAAATCACCACAGGGTCTCCAATCACCCGTGGTGCCCTTAGGGACCATGTGTAGCGGAGAAGACCAACAACTCTTGGAAGGGCGCACAATGCCAAGTTGCAACATGTGATCAAACTCAGCCTTGGCGGCTTTGAGTTTATCAGGAGGAAGGCGGCGAGCTCGAGCAAAGGTGGGTGGGCCAGTGGTCTCTATATGATGTTCCACAGAATGCTTAAGAGGGGTGTCTGAAGAGCAAGGATGCAATAAGGAAGGAAAGTCCTTCTGCAGGATAGAAAGGAAGGGAGACACTACCGAAGATGGCGGAGCGATAGCGGAAATGCCCCTTAGCTCTGAAGAACCTAGGGAACCGTGAGAGTAAAGAGAAGTATCACCGTCAACTAGACGCCTATTACGAAGGTCTACCATAAGATTGAAATGGGACAAAAAGTCAGCGCCGAGGATGGGCTGTGTCACTTCAGCGACGAGAAAAACCCACGGAAACTGGCGGCGGAGAGACAGATCCAACGTACATAAACGCTCTCCATATACCGGAATGGAAGAGCCATTAGCAGCGAAAAGTTGACGGCCTGAAAGAGGGATAGCCGAGTCTTGAGAAGGGTTGTTTGGTAAAATCGAAAGGCTAGCGCCGGAATCGATCAAGAAGGCAAGTTTAGTGGACTGATCGTAGATACGAAGAACATCCTGTGTAGTAGGAGGAGAAGGAGAAAAAGAGCCAGCATCTCCCGTCGCTCCTACGACGGGTTGGCTGCTGAGTTTCCCTGATGGAGTGAGCAGGTGGGATCGCACTTATTCGCGTCCATACCGAAGGTATGGTGATAGTAACAGTACCCATGTGGATACTGGCGCTGGCGGGAGGAAGAAGCAGAAGGTGAACGAGGACCGCGAGAAGGACGAAAGTTGGAAGGAGTGCGATCACGAGAGCGAAAAGTGTTATTAATACTAGCCGAAGTGATGGAGAGAAGAGCAGATTTTATCTCAGCCATGCCCGTTTCAAAAACCGACATCCGGGCCTCGAGAGATGCCAGAGAATTTTGTACTGCGAAAATCTGAGGGTGGGAAGGTTGGGGTGGCTGGGAATAAGGAGGTTGAGCTGGAAAGGCGGCAGAAGGCGGTTGAGGGAGAAGGGGAATGTGATGGGCGTGAGGCGTAGCTGTTTGCGGGGGAGGGAGAACAGTGGAGACGGTGGTAGAGTACTGTGGAATGTGTTGGGCGTAAGGCGCAGCTGTTTGCGGGGGAGGGAGAGCGGTAGCGGTGGCAGGTGTGGGAGAGACTGTGAAAACGTTGGAAGTAGAGGTTATAGGTGGGCGCACAACCCTGTCCGCTATGGCGGCAAACTCAGGGAGAGTTTGCGCCGGATTCAACGACTGCAGGACACTGTGATGCTCAGCGGGCATCTTCTGGAGGAAGAGTGTACGAATAATTTGCACCTCTCGCGGAGAAGGTGTACCCCCCAACAAACCCAGCATTCTCGTCATCAACTCTGATGGTTTTTGATCACCCAGGGCAACGCCTCTAAGCAGCGTCTCTACCCGTTCCTCTCTGGTGGGGGCCAATCGGTCGGTAATGAGTGTCTGGAGAGCGGCGTACGGGGTGGTAGAGGCCCTAGTTTCTGCTAAACCGTCCCTAATTTTGGCCAGACAAGACTCTGGGAGAGCATTCACCACTCTCGCATATCTCTCCTTCTCGTCTTCTATGGACAGGAGCACAGACTCTGCGAGTTCAAACCAAAGGTCAGGATCGTTAACAAAGAAAGGTTGGAGATGGATAGATCGCGCGGACATGGTGAAAGGCGGAGAATTAGGTAGAGCGAGGGAGAGAAAGGAAGGGAAGGAAGATGGGGAGCAAGCGGGGGCGCTAATAGCGGATCGCGGGGTGAAAAGGCAAAGAAATTACACCTTAGGGGCTAGACCCAGAATAAAAACGAGATTGCTGCGATATGAAATATAAAAAAAAAAAAAAAAAAAAAAAAAATTATATTATTATGCTTATTTGAGTGAGTGTACAAGGATTTCCTCCGCACACAAGAGTGTGGCTATACTGTATGAGGAATCCCACGACAAGGGGTGAGAATAATAATAATAATAATAATAATAATAATAATAATAATAATAATAATAATAATAATAATAATAATAATAATAATAATAATAATAATAAAATTGATAAGAACAATAAAAAAAATAATAATACCGGGATGTAGCACAAATTATATGTTCTGTATGAAATACAGAACTGTACCAAGGTAGGGGTCCAACAGCGTTAGTTTGATACTCTGCTGACGGAGCTGGCTCTTGATGGCTGCAGCTGAACTCGTGAAGGCTGTGAAGGAGATAGAAAAAGGCACAAACACAATGAGTGGGTAAATCTACCCGTTAAAAAAACAATACCTACAAACGGTACAAAAGTGATTGGGTTCGTTTGTAATAGTTTTTCCTGGCCCTGTTGTGGGTGGTCTGATTCCCGCCTGGGAATCTAATCTTCACTCTTCGGGGTCACTATCTGAAGCTGGGTGCTTAGGACCGCTTCTTTAAGGTTGATTGAGAAATGTATTTTTCTTTACAAGTTTTATTTCCTTACAGCTAGTTCACAAGTTAGGGTTGGACCCCTGTCCTAAAAAAACAAAAACAACAAGGCATTAGAACAGGGTAATCCTAGTTATTACTATTCTACATATGAATCATATTCTGCAGGAAGAATTCCTACAGAACATGAAGCCTATGTAGAATAGTAGTACAAATGATTATTAGTTTGGGAGGAGCTGTTTTATGTATATGCATACACAGGCAGGAAAAGGATCCTCCCTGATATACATTCGCATGAAGCAGCATTACATTTGATATGAGTCTCACACAGTACAAATTATTAGTTTGAGAGAGGCTGTTTTATGTATATGCATACACAGGCAGGAAAAGGATCCTCCCTGATATACATTCGCATGAAGCAGCATTACATTTGATATGAGTCTCACACAGACACCTATATACATATATTAAAAATTGCCTATGTCGTTGTAACTTCTTTGACTAGAGAGAGAGAGAGAGAGAGAGAGAGAGAGAGAGAGAGAGAGAGAGAGAGAGAGAGAGAGAGAGAGAGAGAGAGAGAGAGAGAGAGAGAGAGAGAGAGAGAGAGAGAGATTTGGGCTGTTCACCTCTGCGCTACTATTACCCAGCTTGGCCTCTCTTCAAACTGCTATGTGAGGTGCATGCCCGCTAGGGTTAGATATAGTAAATACCGATCTATGCGACCTCTATTTACTATATTGATGCTAAATTATATTTAAAAGTTTCTAAATCTAACAATTTTGGGCTGTTCACCTCTGCGCTACTATTACCCAGCTTGGCCTCTCTTCAAACTGCTATGTGAGGTGCATGCCCGCTAGGGTTGGTATGTGCGGAATAACAACCTA
>JABUQX010048616.1:20000-27500 GCA_015478945.1 Trachelipus rathkii | reverse complement strand
GGAGAAATGATAAACTGCCTCTGATATGATCGGATTGGCGGCATCAAATCCTAAACAATGCCCTCGTCCACTACACCTCATCATCATCGATTGGGAATATTGGAACTCTTATGATGTGATTGATTTCGCCAGGACTTCCCCGCCTATTTTCTTTCTTTATAAAATCTTCAACATTCGCGAACTTCTATTTAATTTCCATCTACTGGCTATCCTAAATAGACTGTGTGGAAAGATGTACGTGTCACCCGGGTTTTCCTTAATGGACCATTTTCCGTTATAATACGACATAATAAGGAGAACGATACAACAATTCAAAGGGCAGAAAGAGACTGGGAAGAGTTATTAAGAGCGAAAGAGCTGAAAAGGCGAAAAATTCATTGGTTCCTTCTTTTCAAGGAGACCTGGGTGAGTGAAACCATCCCAGATGTGCGAGGTGTATTCCATACAGACTCGAATGACATCCTTATAAGAGCAAGTATCTGGGATCATGTGAAGAAATTTGAAGGCCTCTCAGAACATCCGATCTCTTAGGAGAAATAATGCGATCCTAAATTCCATAAAAGATCACGAGAAAAAGAACTACCAAAAATATTAAGGAAAGACGAAGATTTGTATTCCATTTTTTTTCGATTAAGATGTTATACCTGTGTTTAACATCATCTCGAGTAGAAATGTGCAGGAATTGAGTTATTGAGGTACGGTGGGTACGGTGCGGTACGATGCTTGGTGCGTTGACTCTGGTGCAATGCTTAAAAATTCGATGCTCGACTAACCATTTATTTCAAACCAATTACTCATGCAAAGATGGTCATTGTAAAAAATAATATGAAAGATAAAATAGTTGCTGCAAGAAATTCATTTTTTGTTTCATCACGACTTTCAGAAATAAATTTGAAGGTAAACTATTTAAATATATTATCAAAATTTAATCATTATTATTATTATTATTATTATTATTATTATTATTATTATTATTATTATTATTATTATTATTATTATTATTATTATTATTATTAATAACAGTGTGTGTAAATCATTTAAAAACTGTCAGTAACAATGACAATGCCAATAACAACAAGAATTACAATAATAATAATAATAAGTATGTAATAATAATAATAATAATAATAATAATAATAATAATAATAATAATATAACGATAACAATAATAATAATAATAATAATAATAATAATAATAATAATAATAATAATAATAATAATAATAATAATAATAATAATAATAATAATAATGTGTGTGTGTGTGTGTGTGTGTGTGTTTGTGTATTATGTATTATTATTATTATTATTATTATTATTATTATTATTATTATTATTATTATTATTAATAACAATAACAATAACAATAACAATAACAATAACAATATTATTATTATTAATAATAATAATAATAATAATAATAATAATAATAATAATAATAATAATAATAATAATAATAATAATAATAATAATAATAATAATAATAATAATAATAATAATAATAATAATAATAATAATAATTAAATAATAATATTCAACACAACATTGTATTATTATTATTATTATTATTATTATTATTATTATTATTATTATTATTATTATTATTATTATTATTATTAGTAGTAGTAGTAGTAGTAGTATTTAAGTTATGTTTATGTCAATATTTTAAAATTTTTCCTCATTTATATTTTTCTTGAAAATTTCTGAGGGAAGGGATTTGAACTCCCCAAAAGACCCACCTTGGTCATATATATATATATATATATATATATATATATATATATATATATATATATATATATATTTATATATAAAAATTTATATAATATAGAAAATATATATATTTTAAAATATACTATATATATATATATATATATATATATATATATATATATATATATATATATATATATATATATATATATATATATATATATATATATATATATATATATATATATATATATACATATATATATATATATATATATATATATATATATATATATATATATATATATATATATATATATATATATATATATATATATATATATATATATATATATATATATATATATATATATATATATATAAATATATATACATATATATATATATATATATATATATATATATATATATATATATATATATATATATATATATATATATATATATATATATATATATATATATTACAGTCAACTTTACTACCGTCCGGCAATGGGCAGGGTGGAGTTCAACGCGTGGACAAATTACAATCTCTGGAAGCCAAGGTGAGGCCAGCTCGTTTTAAAGAAAGTTGGGTTTCCCAACGTTTGTCAAGCCTTTGAAATCATATGAGGGTGGTTTGACCTTGTTTGAAATATGGTTTATAAGAGCAGGATCAAACCACCTGGCTTATATGCCATATTTCAAACAGGACCAAGTCACCTGGCTTGTAAGAAATATTTCAAACAGGACCAAGTCACTTATCTTATAAGCCATATTTCATACGTCGCCAAGCCACCTAGCTTATAAGCCATATTTAAAACTGGACTAAGTCACCTGTCTTATGAACCATATTTAAAACAAAACCAAGTCACCTGTCTTATAAGATTTATCTTAAAAAGTAATTTACAGTATCAAACATCCTTCATACGATTTCAAGAGCTTGACAGACGTCGGGAAGCGCAATTAACATGCTCTCATTTCAAATTTTAATTTATTTTTTTTTATGTTTATTAAAGTAAAAGATAAGGATAATAATAATAAAGAAGCAATAAAAAAATGCAAATAAAAGATATACTTTGAGAAAGCATCAATTGCTTACCGTATAATACATCGAATTATTATAATAATAATAATAATAATAATAATAATAATAATAATAATAATAATAATAATAATAATAATAATAATAATAATAATAATAATAATAATAATAATAATAATAAATAAATATTGTCACTTAATTAATCTAACATAATATGTTTTTCAAATGAGTAGGCCTATTCTAATTAAGTCAAAGGGTTTCTCAACCGGTTCTCTTTGGGGGCCTTAGGGGTTTGACAGGGCAATGTTAGAGGGTTCTGCAATTCTTTTTTAATAAATTAGATTTTTATTCAATAACATTTAGCTGAAAATTCGGCATGCCATTCATTGTGTAAATGAGACTTTTCCTTTATTAAAATGGATATGATTTAATTTTTTCTTATTTCAAAATAGATTATGAAATTTTGCTTTCTTTATATAAATAATTTTAGTAAATATTTTAAAAGCTCTTTTTTTTAAAGTGTTTGTTGAAACCTGACTTGGTTTGTAAATTCGGTTATCTTTTGTATTTAATTTTATTTATTTGCCTAGTTGGTTTTTCAGAAATAGCTTAAGACAGCTTCCAAATATTATTTTCAATCATTTGTTCACGATATGAATCATATGCTTGAGAAACTGTGTATTAAGTGCAGCCGAAAAGCTTTCCAGTAACTCTCTATGATCGTTATGGATGAGAATGAGGAGCGAAACATTCTGCTTAAATATGTTCTCTTTAGCAGTCTATCCGCTTCTATTAATAGCTCATACACGCTCCATAAAATAAGGATCCACACCTGCTTGCCATCACTGGCGTATTTAAAGTGGTTCAATCACACCAGGACCCAAAAGGAAGACCGCGGGCCTTCGCTTTCACTTATTTTTTGAACACAGGATCAATAGAGGGAAAATTTTACACGAAATAGCAAATTGTTCCAAAGCAACTATATCCCACTCGCTGACATAGCAAAACTGCTAGAACCGATAGCTACTAACTGGCCATAATCAATCCAATAAAGTAACCTATAACAATCATAGAATGTGAATTAATATGAAAATATCCATACAAGTCAACATTATATACTAACAAACAAATATGGATTGCTATGTTACGAAAGGGATTTACAAAATAATGTTGATAAATAATAATTCTAAATTTCATGAAGCAAGTTATAAAAAGGTTTACGACTTTTTGAAATTATATACCTCACTGTACTCGAGAGTAAAATTTTGGGATACGTCGATAATGCTTTCAAACAATTACAAACTTTTTTTTTAAAAAAAAAAGGCTTTAATATGATTAGAAGTTAGAACATTGTTAGAAAGTTAGCCCGCAAATGTGTTAAATTTCAGTAAAAGTTCTCCCAATCTTCACTTTGTGCTGTCCAAAATTTAGTAAATTTATAAAATCGTAAAATTTTCAATTTTTCTTCTGAAGGAATTTCATTTGAATATAATTAGTACAAGAATATTCAGGTGATATTTCTGCTTCAGTTCCTCATCAATTAATATATCTTCGAGAAGGTATGGATTCATAAATCATGATATTACAAGAATTCGTGTACCTGAAAACTTATTAATTATTAGCTGTTTAACATGGTCACCTACGATTACCAATGTATGCACAACTTTTAATTTATTTTTAGCTCTATATGTGATTGTTGCAAGTCCCTAGAAATTATTTTTATTATTGAAACTGATTAAAAATAGCTTGAGATGTGCTATCCCACAAAAATGGTTTAAATTTTGCTTAGCG
Source organism: Trachelipus rathkii (assembly GCA_015478945.1). Lineage (NCBI taxonomy): Eukaryota > Metazoa > Arthropoda > Malacostraca > Isopoda > Trachelipodidae > Trachelipus > Trachelipus rathkii. The sequence goes on along the minus strand of JABUQX010048616.1, from coordinate 22,954 downwards.
ATGAAATTTGATGCAAAAGAACATATTCAATAACTACTGCTACTAATTTTAGAAGAATTTTTATGTATTACTTAATTAAAACAATTATTTTCTTTGTCGATATATAAATATATAAATAACTGAACATTAAAATTAAATATGAACTTATGCAAAACCAGTGCAACGTTAAATAAGCATATACCACACACCAATAATGGTCAACAACTCTATCAGGGAACAAGTTACTAAATAAATTTATATTTTCAAATAATGAAAAAACAAAAGAAATTCAAAGAACAATGAATATAAATAACTTCGAGAACATTACAAAATTATGAACTACACAGAAAAATATGTAACAAAATAATCTGGGAATAATACACTTACTAGGACGAAAAAAAGGTCTGATTAGAATCGCAAACATTGTTATAAAGCTACGCTCAATCAACAGCAATAGAGATTAGCAAGGAATATAGAAGTATAGCAAGGAATATAGAATTATAGATAAAAGGAATTACGATTGATTGGCATAGGAGATACTAAATCTGAAGCTTCCATGAGGAGTGAATAAATGAAATTAGAACAACTGTTGAAGTAAACTGATAATAAGCAAAAGCAGAAGGGCGTCAGTATTTGAAGAATTTAAGAGAGACCTATGGCTTGCAGTGAAAAGTAGAGATGAAATATATATATATATATATATATATATATATATATATATATATATATATATATATATATATATATATATATATATATATACTATATATATAACTATATATATATATATATATATATATATATATATATATATATATTATATAATATAATTCTTTAAGAGTTACTGATTAACTCATTTTCGTTAATTATTATCTATGAGCTGGTAGAGACAAATATTGTTTGAAGGCTTTTCACTCATTAATTTAAGAATGTATAGTTCTTCCACGTGTAAAATTGACACTAGAAAGTTTATTTATTTTAAAAAATTATATATATATATATATATATATATATATATATATATATATATATATATATACTCATCTATCGATAGCACCGCACCGCATCTATATATATATATTTAACTCTTATTGATTATATATATATATATATATATATATATATATATATATATATATATATATATATATATATATATATATATATATATATATATATATATGGCGCAAGAAGAGTTGCGTCGCTGACTCTCATACGAGAGGACGCGGGTTCAATCTCGCGTATTAGTGGAGGTTTTTCTACTTGGGGCGAGAATTAAAACTCGACTGCGAACGTTGGTGGCGCTGGTTTGGAATAGCGCCTTAAAGTTCGATTTCCTGTAGTCCTCCCGTGTTATCCCTCTGAAAAGGGATAAAGCACGTTAAAAAGGTAGTTTATATATATATATATATATATATATATATATATATATATATATATATATATATATATATATATATATATATATTTATATATTCTATATATATATATATATATATATATATATATATAACTATATATATATATATATATATAATAAACTTTGATGGCATTCTGAAATCTGTCTCCTACAGGATTTGTAAGGGCATTAATTAAATATTTAGACAATATATTATTATTTATTTATTTATTTATTTTATTTCATTTATTTTTCATTTTTACAAATTAGATCTCAATTTCGTGTTAATAATTTGGTCTGGTCAGCATTGTCTACCATACCTACTCTGATGGTACATCTCTGACATATACTATTTATATACAGATGGCATCCATTGAGGTTTCCTTAGGATGGCGCAGAAGAAGAGAAGCCTTGCTGGAGACGCTTCCAAGGGCAGCCAGAGAGCTAGTGCGAGAACTCGACGCTTTACACCAAACTGTAAGAGAAAAAGAAAACTGTATACAAGGGTAAGGATAATCGACTGCAATTCTAACATTAATTATAAAATATTTTTAATCTGTGTCAAAAAAAAATTTGGTCAAAAGGGCATCTAAAATAAAAAAAAAAAGTTCGGATTTTCTTAAATTATACGTTCAAGTTAGGGTTAAGTTTTGCTATAGGTTTCGAGTTTGGCACTTTTAGGCTAGGCACCGACAGGCAGTTGTCATTTGTGAAACGGTTTAGTTGCTTGAATCACTATCAATGGTTTATATGACAGCAAGCAGACATGCAACTTTGACCAACTAAAGAGTATCCATTTTGTGACAAACCGATAGATTGCTTAACCAATTGCACCTTTTGTCCGTAACATGTTTTAAAACATCGGAAATCACTTGCATTTGTACAGTTGGATGACCGCACTTAAAACTATATGCATTTCATGTTCAAACTGGAAATTTTAGTTTCATATATACGTTAACCTCTCTTGAATTGCTAGTTGAAGATCATGCAGCGCAATCTTCTGCATGAGAGCATGTATTCCTGCTAAGATAAAACTTTGAAAACTATGCAGAAACAATTTTTTAAAATGAGTTTTGAAGATCATCTTTGAGGGTCAGGAACATTATTGAAGGGCAGTTTAGTCATTGGTGTCTCAAACAGTTATAGAACCATAAATTTACTCATCGGCGTCTAGCCGTAATGTTTCAAATTACTGTTTTTTTTCAACAAAATATCTCAATTTGATAACCGAGACTTTGACTTTATATTTATAGGAGTATAAGGCCATGTTCATTTGCTTGACTTTAAGATCATGGCAATATGGCCCTATGGCAATATGACTAATGGATTTCACGCTCTTGTTTTCTTAAATCTAATAGAATATAAGGCAGAATAATAGGAAAATGGGGGGGGGGAAGTTTCTGGGGGAGAGAAATAGTCCACTAGCCCACGTCGACTCCCTTTGCAACTTTAGTTCTCAAAGATTTACCTTTAAGGCATTGTTTGACCTATTTAACCTTCAATTAAATTTTTTTTTGCTAATCTAATGTTCAAAATTCTCAAATAAAATACAATATTGCAAATCCATATACCAGTA
>JABUQX010048616.1:5000-12500 GCA_015478945.1 Trachelipus rathkii | reverse complement strand
AAAAAACGGAATAAAAAACAAAAGAAAAATCAGAACAAACATTATAATGCAAAGATTATCTAGGCTTGATAGCAAGCCCTGCTTCGGCTCAACTCATTTCGGGAAATTCTAGCCACCGTGGACGTGGTTTCGCATCCAAATGAGCGGACCTTCTTACGCTAGAAGCGTAGGAGAGAGAAAGAGAAGAGAGAGACGAAGAGAGAGAGAGAGAGAGAGAGGAGAGAGGAGAGAGATTTGCATGTTATATATATTGTTCTCTTGTATTGTGTATTTCTTATGTTTTTAGTGACTGTGTGGGTATTGAGATAGTGCAATACAACATATGCGTAAAACTGTAATTAAATATTACAAAAATCTCCTTACTAACGGAAATTTTTTTTGTTGCCCGTCTCAGGTGGCCAGTCGAGTTCGAAACTAGCGCTCCCGCGAGAGGAAAATACGATCTTTTCAACGAGAAAAGACTCGCCTTTTAATCCGCTGACCCACCGTGAACTTTAACCCTTATATGTGACAGAGTGTTAATCAAATGGGTATAATAAACATGTCATTATATATTAAACAAAAGTTCCAAGAAGATATGCGTACAATATATATATATATATATATATATATATTATAATATATTTTTAGAGACTACATATCGAATTTCTCTATCGACAATACATTTATATATCTTATATATATATATATATTATATATATATATATATATATATATATATATATTATATATATATATTATATATATATATATATATATATATATATATATATATATGCTATTCAGTACGATCTTTCACCGAAAAGGTATATTTACTAAAATTTTGTATTTTTCCACTTTAGAAGGTTTTTTTTTTTAACCAATAAGCATAAAATAAAGTTGCCAAGTTTTTTTTTTTAACCAATAAGCATAAAGATTAAAGTTGCCAAGTAATAAGTTTAAATCTATAATACCTAACGCAACTTAAATAACCTTACTTACTTACTTATTTACTTACTTACTTGCTTATTACTTAACCTAACTAACCTTACTTAATATTTTAATATATTATTTCACTATTTTCTTTGCATAATGTAATTTTGTTTCCCCACTCCATGAAATTTTTCTTCCTTTTTCCACAAAATTTTTTGAGAAAGATAGTAATAAATATAAATATATATATATATATATATATATATATATATATATATATATATATATATATATATATATATATATATATATATATATATATATATATAATATATAATAGAATATATATATATATATATTGTTATATAATTGCGATTATTATGCAATAGTTTCTCTCTCCTCTCTCTCTCTCCTCTCTATATATATATATATATAACTATATATATATATATATATATATATATATTATATATATATATATATATTAATAGTATATATATATATTATATATATATATTATGTAATTATATGTATATAATATATTATATATAATATATATATATATATTATATTATATATATATATATATATATATATATATTATATATATATATATATATATATATTATTATATAATATAATATATATATAATATAGTATATTTATTATATATATATATATATATATAGTATATATATATATATTATAATATATATATATAATATATATATATATATATATTATATATTAATATATATTATATATATTAATTATATATATATTATATTATATATATATATAATATATTATATTTATATTATATATATATATATATATAATTATTATATATATTATATATTATATATATATATATATATATATATATATATATATATATATATATATGATATATATATCATTTCAGGTATTTCAAAAAGGCCATCAAACCCTTGCTGTAGCCGCGCCAAGCTTAGAGAAACAGGAGAACAGGGTTCAGGAATACCCGACTCTGCCTCGAATTAAATCGCCTTCTTCAAGTTCTTCAAAAGATTTAGATGATGAGGAAATTGATTCAGTCTCATTAAAAACAAATGATAGTAGCAAGACGAATTCAGTCTTAAATTATGATACCAGTAATGGCGATCATCATGATGAAACACATTCATCTGGGAGTTATGAAACGCGAAATGGCTATCGTCATCATCAGAACTCTACCTCATATCCTAAGAAGACTGGAAGCAATAAATGCAAACAATCCAAAGAGAACAATACAGATGATTACAGTGATTACCAATCGATAAAAGTTATGTTTAAACAAAATTCAGATTTAAAAGCAAACTCAAAAACACAAATGATGACTACGATTCCATAGAAAAATTAAGAGATAAATTGACAGAAAAGTCGCCTTCCTATTCTTATAGTTCCTCCAGCAGTGAAAAATACCAAAGGAAATTGGACTATTCATATCATAAGCAATACGAGTGCATTTACTCTGAACCCATTGAGCCAGTATATGGAAAGTTGGTGAGGAGCAGAGAAAGAGGAAGAGATTCGAGGTTATCGAAGAAGGAAGAAGAATTGATGAACTCGAAAGAAAGTGAAAGGCGATTGCATCGAAATTCTAATGCTTATGAAAGACCTCCAAGAAGAGTTGTTTCTCCAGGATCTGACGTATGTTTAAGTTATTTTTCAAAAGTGACACATATTAAAAATAGCGTATGGGTGGTACAGGGGGAATAAAGGTGGAGAAGGGGTACGAACTATAAAATAAATAATGAAGATATTTATATTTCCTATAAAAACCCAGTAATATAGATAGATAGATAGATAGATAGATAGATAGATAGATAGATAGATAGATAGATAGATAGATAGATAGATAGATAGATAGATAGATAGATAGATAGATAGATAGATAGATAGATAGATAGATAGATAGATAGATAGTCTTTAATTCCTTATTATCTTACTATATTATTTTATTATAAGTACATTAAAAAATATATTACAGTATAATAAATTATATTACATAATATAAAACTATATTATATAATTAAACATAGTTAACACAAGATCATATCCCCCAATGTTATCTTAAGGGATCCTCTCTATTTTGCACAAATTTTATTCTCGCTTTGAGAGCATCCAAATCATTATCAAATAAATTAATAACTCTAAATTTAGTTTTCAATATATTTTCAATATCCTTAACCAAAATACCCCTTTTCAATATTACATTTTTATATACAAAGTTACATGGCTTACTAAATAATCTAAATACAGTGCATAATTTCAAATAGTTTAAATAATGATCGAACATGAGCCATTCCAATGAATTAACAAACTAAATGATTACTACTCCTATACTCGAGATTCTACAAACTTTTTTTTTTCATAATACTGTGAAAACTAACTTCAAACTGTTTCTAAACCTGACAAATATTATATTTATTTCGTCCATTAAATTAACTGCCATTAGAATGACATACAGATGATTTCAATAAGAGAGAGCAATAGGCCGATCTTACGGAACCACAAATCTCTTTAAACAATAACTAAATATTTCCGTTAAAATAATTCATTAAATCGTTTAACATCAGATTTTTCTTCTAGATTTTTATTTAAAATACAACCAAGATTTATTTCCATAGAACATTTTAGAAAAACCCTGAGAAATTCTTATTTTAAGCTAATTCACCTTTATTTAAATGATCTTATTATAACAAACGCCAATTGCCTGTACTTTCATTCCACATTTAATTTCAAGCATAATCTCTTACTTAAATTTTCTGTTATATTTAAGAGCTTTTGTAGTCCTTCTATTGAGTGAGCCAACAAAACCAGATCAGCTTCGTACATAGCAACATTAGACGTAATCATACCTAATCTAGCACCTATTTTACTATTTACCAATTCTTTTATAAGTTCATCTATATAAATACAAAAGAGTAGAGGTGACAGAATTCCTCCTTGTCTAACACCATTTTTTATCTTCCATCTATTTGATACATTATTTTTAAATTTAGCATGAGAGACAATGCGTATCGGGGGTGGAAAAATTCTCGTTCTCCAATCACTCTCGCTAATTTCCATTAAGCTAGAAATCGTTGCAGGGGTATTTTTCGATGAGCAGAGCGGACTTTCATAAAGCGAAAGTGCGCTATCCTCTTTGATTCTCCTACTGACAAATCATTCTGGCCTCTTGCCAAAAACATCTCCAAACAACTTCTGTAAATCTACCTTTCCTCCTCTTAATTCGATTGATGTTCTGTTGCAAGTACTCCAACTGACCAACGGCCAATTCTTCGGCATCCATTTCATCTAACTCAACCTGGACGATTCTGGAATTCCTCTTCCTCCTCCTTCTCTTCTCAGGTGCCCTATGCCTTTGCCTGAGATTTACATTTGTTCGGGTGCATGGGCTCCTGAAATCTATGAACGTTAGGAAGGCGGGTTGGCCGGATGCACATCCTCCCGAGTTTTAGGGATATGCTTCCGAACTGCCCCTCCTCTCGTTCAAACAATACTCTCTACGCCTCAATACTGGCACTTTCCCTCAGTTTGGAAGCACGCACAGGTCCAACCTATTCCGAAAAAAGGGAAGCCGCCTCTGATCCTTCTAATATCGCCCTATTAGCTCTAACCTGATATTCATATCTAAGATCTTTGAAACCTTCTCAACTTCATTTCTTAGACCATCTTGAATCTCATTCCCTTCTTTTCCGATCGCCAGTACGGCTTTCGGCGCTCGAGTTCTCAGGTGATATACTTTCCTATCTAACAGATTTTTGGTTTTCCGCCCTCAGGAACTTACGGGGAGACATTTGCGTGGTGGCGCTGACATATCCAAAGCATTTGACGGGATATGGCACGCGTCACTGCTCTTCCAAGCTCCCTCCTTTGGATTTCCTCCTTCTCTTTGCTTACTTATGTCTAGCTTTTTTTTCAAAACGCTCAATATCGGCTGTTGTTGATGGGGCCACTTCTTCTTCCTTTTTCTGTCGAATAGTTGGTGTTCCTCAGGGTTTCTGTTCTTATCTCCTACTTTATTCCCTGCTTTTCATTATATAGAAATCTTCTCGTCTGCGACAACTACTCTATCCACTCATATCCGATGACTCGACCCTTCATTCTTTCACTCATTATTTCAAATCTGCTCCTTCTTTTACTTCTAGGATTGCCCTTTCGTCTTAATCTTTCCGATTCCATTTTCGCTGATCTGGATAGAATTTCCGGGTGGGATCGTCGCAACCTTGTTGAATTTTAATTCTTTAAAACCCAACTTCTACAAAATCTCCCTCTCTAAGAACCTTTCTAACTTTCCTATTTCTTTCGACGGTTCTCTCGTCTCTTCTGTTGACAATATAAACATCCTTAGGCCTTAACAATAAACAAAAAATGTCTTGGAAAACCTATATCCACAATGTGTCTCTAGGGACGGCCCTCAAAAGAAACTGGCGAGTTCTGTTTAGGACCTGCGTGACTTTTTTTCCTCTTCAACAGTTACTTCAGTTATTTACAAGGGTCTCATCCGCCCTTGTATGGAGTACTGCTCTCATATCTGGCGGGGCTCTCTATGGTTTCACCCGGCTTTTGGATAGGGTCGAGTCAAAGGCTAAAAGACTTTTAAACTGTCCTGTACTTTCTAGTTCACTTGACCCTCTATCTTTGCGGCGCGCGATGTTGGTGCTTTATCTCTTTTCTATAGGTACCGCAGCGGCAGGTGCTCGAGGGAGCTTTCCACTCGCGTGCCGCCCCCTTTAAGGCGCCCTCGCAGCACAAGGGGTGCTGTGTCGGCACATGAGTTTTGTGTTGATGTTAGCAACTCCAGACTAGTTCGCTGCGGTGCCTCTCTTTCTTTCCTGCCACCTCTGTTCTTTGGAATTCTCTTCCATTTCTGTGTTTTTCCTACTCAATTTCATCTCCCTCACTTTAAAGCCGCGTCTGTGCTCACATCTGCGTTAATTTTTTATCTTCCATTTATGATACACTATTTTTAAAAGCAACTTGAGAAAAATGATTGTTGTAAATATGCACTAAAATATTGTACATTCTATCAGGGATTTTCAAATTATCCAATTTCTTAAATAAAATATCATGATTGACTCTGTCAAATGCCTTCGAAAGGTCTAAGAATGCCGCATACATGGTTGAACCTCCCTCGATGTATTCTGCAATAGTTTCCTTCAAAACAAAGATCGCAGTCTCTGTTGAGTAATTGCTTCTAAATCCATGTTGCCTATCATCCAGAATGACATAATCTTTAATCCTATTCAGAATTCCATATTCAAACAACCTTAGAAAGACAGATGACATCATCACCGGTCTATAATTATTGGAATCACAACAATTTCCGTATTTATCTTTTATAATCGGCGTTATCGAGCCCTCCAATAAGTCACATGGAATATGATTGTGCATCATACATACATTCATGAATTTCGCTATAATTTTATACAATTTTTCCGTCCCAAATTTCAAATGATATAAGTGAATCCCATCTGGACCTAAAGTTGGATTCATTTTATTAATTATTTCATTAATTTCCATAGCAGTGAATAATTCATAAACTTCTGTCCAATGAGCTTTTTTAAAAGCATTCTTAGTGTGAGATTGACAAGATCTATCATCAAACACTTTTCTAAATTTATTCGAGAATAATTCCGCTATATTTCCATGATCATTTTCTTCATCTATCTTTATTACGTCTCTTTTTAGCAAACCTTCTTTACTAACCATGTTCCAAAATTTTTTTAAATTTTTACCATTAAAACTTTTGGCAAATTTTTCATTTCTTATCTCGTTTTCCCTCAATCTACATTTTTTTAATTCAAATTTAAACTTAGCTCGTGATTTACACATTTTGTCAAATTCCGTACCCTGACGTTTTCTTCCTTTCTTTTTCCATTCTCTAAAATGCCAATTTGCCTCTTTATAAAAATCCCTTAATTTTTCATTCCATCCTGGAGTACATTTTCTAACATTTTTAATGACTACAGAAAACTTTTTACTTGCAGTTTGAAGAATCTTTACATATATCTTTATACCAATGTCTTATCTGAATTAAATGTTTATCATTGCCGCAGTTATACTTACTGCAGAAAGCAACCTCCTTTTCTAAAAAATTATTTTTATCAAGTAGGTAGTCAATATTATTAGCATAATCATTTTTCTCTTCAATCGTGAGTTTATTCCAATATATAAACTCATTATTAACATCTTCACAATCCAAAAATTGATTACAATCTTCAATTCTTAGTTTACAGGACATAGGAAAATGATCATACAAACTATGATCATATAAAATATGCACTTCATCTAAAATATCTTTTAAGTTCCCTGAACACGATAGATAGATAGATAGATAGATAGATAGATAGATAGATAGATAGATAGATATGATAGATAGATATATATATTGATATAAGATATAGATATAGATATAGATAGAATGATAGATGATAGATAGATAGATAGATAGATAGATAGATAGATAGATAGATAGATAGATAGATGATAGATAGGAGTCGAGACATAAAATTTCAAAATCAAGATCCATGGGAAAATGAAAACATATTGAAATAAAGC
>JABUQX010048615.1:0-50337 GCA_015478945.1 Trachelipus rathkii | reverse complement strand
AATAATCAAATACATAAATATATATAAATAATAATAATAATATAATTATAATAATATAAATAATAATAATGGAATAATAATAATAATAATTATAATAATAATAATAATAAATAATAATAATAATAATAATAATAATTATAATAATAAGCGATATTTTTTTGAACGTAATATATACCCTATCAATATTTTTTAATGTAGACTCAGAATCCTGTGGATTCTGAAACCACGTTTCTCAAATATTAGTAAACTAATATTTTATACATCAAATACTTATGTGGTGCCATCCCCTTAAACTTTCCCAAAGACAATTATCCTTTTGTTTACGCGTATCGAAGAGCGAGAAAGGTGCACTAACGTTAAGTAAAGGAAAACACTCTTAGGAAAGACAGTCGAACCACTTTGACATTCGCTAGTAATCAGTTGTCGTTGAAATTACGCAGTTATTCTGAAGCCCAAACGGAAATCACCTCTGGGGTAAAACTAACCCAGGTGATCCGGGAATCGTGGCATCAGTCCTTTAGCTCTAATGCCAATACTAGTCCTAGATAATTCTATTTTATTATATAGTTATTCAATATTTACATATTATTTTTTTTTTTATTATTAATAGAAAGCTGAGAGGTCTGTCCATGCTGAACTGGTGAGCTTAAATAACCCTCAATTTCAGCATTTACTTTGAATATATTGACCAACCTCGTCACCCATTCCTTATCGCCAGTTAACTGGGAACAAGAATAAAAGTTTATCTGTTATCATTATAGACCGCCGTTGTCGGTTGATCTATTCGCCCCTCTCCAAAAGCTGGCGTTAAATACAACTAACCTATAATATATATATCAGTCTATTATATCTAATAATATTATAAATAAAAAAAAGTATATACTACTATATACTATAGCTATATATATATATCAACAATTATTATGATTACTATCCATATTATAAACTAATCTCGAATTAAACCTAAGTTATATTCTAATGATATAATATAATATTTAATCAGTTCTTTTTTTAAAATGACTCAATGAGTCCACAGGAGATTTTTACTGCTCCCCATCAGCTGGGATTCCGACAGATTGCACTTCCGCGCTCGGAATGCTTAACCGACTAGGCTCCACCGTCCCCAAACAAAAGATACGGTTCAAGCCGTGCGAGTTTTGAAACCACCGGTTTCTCATCCATAGTAGTATAATTTAGGCTACCCTTATAATCACTATACTTATAATATATATATAGTATATATAGTACTATACATATATCTCATACCATGATATACTACTTATACTATATACTCCTATGATATTATCCCTAGTATAGACTAAGTATTAAACACTATCTATAATATACTATATTACTATATTACTATATAATATATTCGTCATATCATATACTATATATAATACTATTATAATATTAATATATATATATAATATATATATACAATAGTATATATAATATAATATTATAGTTATATTACTTATAATTAATAATAATTGACTACCTATATATAGATAAAATATATAATAAATATATACTATAGTATATTAGTATATATACATAGTATATATCTATATGATATATATATTACATATATATATGCAGTAAATATATAAATTAAATTACAATTTAAATTTATATACTAAGGTTAAATTTAGTTAATAATTATATATCATACATATAAATTATTATTACTATATATATGAGCGGTCCTTAATTACCTAGTGCCTTTCGCCGATTCAATGAAGGGTGATCTGGCGAATCGCGGGCAAAAGGGACGGGGCGAGCCCCCATAGAGAAATATTCGTTCTGTTCTTGCCATTCATTTGTATCTTGAGTTGCCTTACCACTTAAATTGATTTTTATTATCTTTTATTTTATATTAAACATATCATTAATGAAAAAAAAATTTAATTTGTTTTAAAAAGTTTGCATTTTTTTAGGAGAGACTGAGAGAGACTGAGAGAGAGATAAGAGGAGAGAGAGAGAGAGATCGAGGGCAGAGAGAGGAGCATGTAACAGCACGTAAGGCTGCTGGGACGTTATGGAATGGCGACCAGAACTCGTAGAGAAGATGACGCAGAGAGGAGAGAGAGTAGCAATCTGGTGCGCTTCACTACGCATATTTCCTCATTACAATGAGAGGAGAGAGCAAGTCTATGTTGGTTTCTCAGTTATCGCATCCTTCCTTCAGTTTATACCACACACGCAGAGAGGAGAGAAGCGAGAGAGAGAGATCTGATAGCGAGAAGCAGAGAGCAACGAGAGAGACAGGGAGAGATTACTACGAGAGAGTAGAGAGACTATGGAGAGAGAGCGGAAGAGAAGAGAACGAAGAGCGAAACTCCTGATTTTTTCACTCATGATTTCCCTTCCATTACACACATATTTTCGACATTTGGTAGTTTCCAACTAAATTCGTTCGAAACGGCTATGGATAATTAATAAGGTTAGCTATATTATATATATATATTACTATTGAATATATATATAATATTATATATATATTATTAGTATATAATATAATATATAATATATATATATATATAGATACATAATATATATATATATTTACATATCATAGTAATACTAATATTAATTTCCGAACTTAAAAAGCTTTAATAGTCATGAAAGTCATTGTGTTTTAAATATTTCTCTTTTCTGTCACGTTTTGCGCTCAGTTTGTATTGTCACCTCGATGAGCTAGAGGAGACCAAAAAGGTCCATCGGCCCAAACTACCACAGGAGTCTCAAGTGCACTAAGGCGTTAGGATCAGATGCCCCCTCCATAGAAATCTGCGTACCTCTATCTCTGATCCCCAGAATTATTAGTTACACAGAAATATCACACGCTTAGCGAGCGTCCCCTCTCTCGTAGAAATGTCGTGTGCTGATAAAGGAACCCAATGTCGTCTATTGTGCCATGCTTCTATATAAAAACTCGTAAATGAACTCCAGAAAAAGTTCTTTCAAAAAAAATTTGCAATTTTATAGCTCACAAAGTTTTTTTAGATTTCTGATAAATTTTTTATTTGGTGATTGCATTTTTAAATTTTTTTTATGTAAATTACTACTACTACTACTACTCTACTACTACTACTATACTACTACTACTAACCTACTTCCTGCCCTCCTCCAGCCTGACATTGTGTATGGTGTGTGTAATCGAGCAGGAAAATTTCAATGCAACATGAACAAGAATTGCCAACACCAATATAATTACAATAACAAGAAATTTTTGGGGGGTCATGCCCCACTGGCCTTCCCTCGCACGTTACGCCTGCTCGTAAGATAAATAGAGGAAAGACATAATTATGCTAAGAAGCGCACTCGCGCACCCGTCAGGTCGGCTGACAACGATACAGAACAATGATGATTTCTGGGTTTGAGGTAGCAAGCTAGAGAAGAGGCTGAAGAGTATAGCGGAAATGTTTTCTGCAGAAAGCGATTTTCTCAGAGGCGGACCATGGTACAACGTCTCACAAAAATATTTACATCTGTTGATACTAATAACTATCAATAGAATTCTTCATAGTAGACCACGGATGGACCGGAGACCAGGGGACACAGTAAGAAATTAAGATGGCACATGCCCATCTTGATAATAAGAATGCATTCATTCGTAACAAGGTTTGTTACAATTTTTGAACTGCGTTGCCACCAGAAGGACGGTTGAGGTGCACTCGTTTGCACACAATTAAAACGACGTTTCTGATAGCGTATATGGATGGCTTGCGTATCACCTATAGTAATTTCGACGTAAAGCCCAAATTGGCGAACGTCATTTAGTTACAGTCATTATAGGTTAAATTGCATGTTATGCACTCATAACAAAAGTCTACTGGAAGCCATGTAGCTTATTAGCACTTGTACTTTAGCTAGCTAAGTTATTCATGTTTAGTGGTGAGACTGTTGTGTATACGTATGTAAGTTATAGACAAGCCCTAGGATCTCAAGCATGTGCTTTGTGGATTTGCATATTGAGATGTTTGAGGTTGTTCTATTCTATCCTAAAACTTAACTAGGACAGTCCCTACTGCCATAGGCCATGTGGATTCGTTACTGTCTCTTTATTTCTAATTGCTTCTATATATGATAAAAAAAACATGTTTCGTTTATTTTATGTTGAATAATATATTTAGAGCCGAGCGGATTTTGTTTGGATATAAATATTATAAGAACAAAAAGTAACAAAAACATAAAATATTCATACCCTTAATCAAAGCCGACTTTTTTTTTAACGAATTTTTTATGCTGAAAATTCGGTTAATTTTTTTAAACAATATTAAAAATTCTGTATCAAATTCAAATTACTTAAAAAAATTTTCACATACTACTACAACAAGCAACAACAAAACACATTCATCAAGCCAACAAACAACAGCGAAGCAACCAACAGCCACACATACTACTACCTACTACTACTACTACTACACATAAATACAGTAATGAAATAATAATAATAATAATAATAATAATAATAATAATAATAATAATAATAATAATAATAATAATAATAATAATAATAATAATAATGGAATCTATAAAATTCCAGAGCAGAAAGAGGGTTAAATTGGAGCGACTGGAAGTTAGCTATTCTTAGGATAATAATGGATAAAATAAATTAATGAACAAAAATAATGAATAATTATTAAAAATAATAAAAATCTATAAAACATGAATAATAATAATAATACATAATAATATAAATAATAAATTAATATAATAATAATAATAATAATAATAATAAATAATTATAATAAATAACAATCATAATAATAATCAATAATAATAACCAAATAATTAATAATAATAATAATAATAATATAATAACTCAAATCTTAATAATAACAATAAATAATAATAAAAATAATAACCAATCATAATAATAATACATAATAACAATAATAGATAATGAATAATAATAAGTAATAACTAATAATGAATAATTTTAGCTAATAATAATAAGCCAAGAATTTCATTATAACTTACTATAATAATACGAAGTTTAAAAAGTAACATTAACAGGATCAACAACTTTAATATTAACCAATCATTCCGTTAATCGCTAGTAGTCACAGTAATTAACAACAACAGTAAAACTATAGTAACAACCAATGATAAATTAAATAATAATAGTAGTTAGACAAGTATGATTCTATATATAGTTCATACAGCAATATGGTAGATTAGTATATTCAATTGTCTAGATAAAAATAGTGATAGTAAGTACATGTCTGTCTAGTCGCTAGTCAGTAGTCAGTAGTCACTATAGTACTACTGACATCCTTTAGTAGTAATGATTAATTCGTTTGTAATGTCATTCAACTGCAAATTGCTTAACTTCCTCTATTAACTCACCCCAAATTACCCAAAAATTAATTACTATACTATCATATACTATAATCATATTATAATTAAGATAGTATAGCTAAATATACTATATATACTATATAATATATATCATTAATGTATATCATATTAATATATATTATATATATATAAATATATATATTTAATACTTGATATGTATATATAATATATATTATAATATATATTTTAGGATTATTTTATAGTTAGAAAGAGTCCGCTAAATATAACACCTAAACTCATATATTAAATAATCCTATATATTCATTATTATTATATCTTAATCATTAATCATATATATTTCATTCATTATTCATTCATTATTATCAATATTATTATTATTATTATTACTTTATTATATAATTATTACATCCAATTATTATCTGATTTATTATTTATATATACTTATTATAATTATATTATATTATTATATCATATTTATAAAATTTATATTATATTATCATTATCTATATTCATTTACTTCAATGTAAACCTTATGAATTATTATTAATTATTTATTATTATTATTATCTATATTATTATTATATTATTATATATCTATCTATTATTATTATATTTACTTCATTTTCTTTACTTATTGATTATTATTATTAGTTATATATATATGTCGGCCAATCTATTATGTATTGAGTTTTGTCAATGACAATATCTATGATTATTATATAATATAGTCCATCTTATCCTTATTTCAATGTTATATTATCTTATTCATTATTATTATCATTATAATATATTCGTTATCTGTTTACTTATTTGATTATTATTCACATATTATTATACTCTACGTTATTAAATAATAGATTGTTGCTAATATAAATCAGACTAGTTATTAATCTAATCAAACCAAATTGCATCTATAAAGGTTCCTGTGAGAAGTTAGAGATTAGATTATTTTCGTTTTTGATCTTTATTCTAGTGAGCCATGTTATATCCTGAATCTTTTGCAAGTGATAATCGTGTTTGAAATCTTTACTTTTTTCATTATTATCTCGAATCTATATTATTATTACCTATCTATTATACTATCATTATTCCATTCTATTATTATTATTATTCACTTGATTAAATATTATTATATCATAATTATTATTATTATTATATTATTATTCATATTATTATATTATTTATTAATTTTTTTGTTATATTATATTACATTATATCTTACTATATTATATATATTATACTTATCTATCCATCAGTTATCTGTATTATTATTATTATTATTATTATTATTATTACATATTATATTATTATTAGATCTATTAATTATTATTATTCATATATTATTATTATTAATTGAATACTTATTATTATTATTCTTATTATATAGTATTATACTATATTATACTAATTTATTGCATTCATTACTTATTACTAATTTATATTTTTTACGTTATTCATTATTATTACATTATTATTATTCATTCTTTATTATATTATCTATTAATTAATTACTTATCTAATTATTATTATATTTCATATTATTATATAGATTATATATTATTATCTATTATTATTTATTATTATTATATTCATTCCATTATGTATTATTATTAATTATTAATTATAAAAAACGAGTTTTCAAATATGTACTCGCAGCCGTCTGCGTCGTACATACACTATAGTTATTCTATCATTACGATAACTACATTATATACTAATTATACCTCACATAATAATAAGTACTATACTAGCCTATTGATGATATATGTACTAACTATATTATATATATAATATTATACTTAATACTATAGGAGGTTCGCCCGACTCGCTTTAGGAGGTATGCTTATGACAGCCCCACAAGCCTATTAGACATACTGGACGATAGAAGCGGCACAAATTTGGTGCAGTGTGATAGAACTCATGACCCGAGAATACGAATAGAAATAACAGTCTGAGATTAAACTTAAGTCGCTCTGAGCAAAATAGAAGAATTCATTATAGTATTTGAATATTTAGCGTAATCCATAGTATTAATAAAACTTGACGCACTATATGCACCTCAAGCAAGCGAAGGCGAAGCTCGAGCAAGAACTCCCCATGCGAAAACCGTTAGCTCGCTTTTTCAGCAAGCTTGAACGATTGCGCCGTTCAATGCGCTGGCGACGGACGCTACATGGCGCCTCAGTGAGCGTTACCTTGACCTAATCACTTATGTATCTTTCATTATTATAATTATTCATTATTAGTTATTATTATAGTATTTTCTACCATTATTATTATTAATGTATTATTATCATCAATTATTATTTCTATTCATATTATTACTTGATTATTCATTTATTATTATTTATTATTCATTATTCGACTGTCTTATCTGGGTTGAACCCAATTAAAAAACCAGGATACAATTTTTGTCTACATTTCCCTTTCCTTCAAAAATTATATCCAACATACACACACCATGCACACCAACCTACACAGGCATACACTCACGTTTAATATATATACATATATCACGCTATATATATATAACTATATAGTATAACTTATATAGTATATATATATATGGTATATATAATTATATACTTACTTTATATATGATAATATTATATATATATATATACTAATAATATATATATATATAATATATAATATATTATATATATTATACTATATATATACTGACCTACTATACTGCGTAGTATATACGATCCATATTACAACTGAAAGGGCACTCCCCTTTGATTCTCACGTTTCAATATACTATATTAATCATATCGGGTTTAGCAAATTTCCAAGGAAAATTTCGGTGTGGTATCTATGAAAGAGAACAAGGGTGAACCTTCTAAAGTGGAGAGAATATTTGAAAAAAAATTAAATTACAGACAGTTTAAATAAAATAGCGCAGAAAATCTTCAAACGAGCTTTCACCTGAAGGCGTAATGAAGACGGCCTTAATAAGCTAAATAATTGAATGTATAGGTGATCAAAAGGAATACTAGCTTTAATTTTATTAATATTAATGGCTATACCTGAGGGTGTGAATGGCAATCCGGGAAAATACGAAGAATTGTTTTAAGATAGATCCTCTGAAAGTGTTTATATCATGTTCTCCCAGAATACCTAAGTGTCACAGCCCTATTATCCCATGAATTTGCCGCTTTCAACTAATACAATTATAGCCAGGCGTCAGAGTTAAGTGTTGAGTATCTCCTTTGCCACAAATCGTGCGCGATGAATAAGAATTACAATTTGATAATTGTATGTGGATATAACCCTGTTAAAATTTTCAAAGCTAATTATATGTGTGATTAAATATACTGTTGTAATTCCAATTCGATTAAAATTGGATTATTATCTAATATTACAAATGATTTTAAGTATGTAATCATAATGATATTGGCAAGTTTTCTATGATTAATAATTGAGCAAAATCCCCAGGTTATTTATGGCAGGTTTGAGTATCTCCTTTGCACACAACTGTTTATTGAGTATAAACAGTTGGTTACAAAAAACTATTGATGTTACGCCTAGGTGCCACCTCACCACCGAATAAGTCAAGCTGTACATTTTATAAACGGAATATTCAATGGATAGTTCTATATAACTTCGTGTTTATAACAATGTATTCCATGTTAGCAATCCGATCCAATAAATTCAAGAACAGATGATGATAGTTACGAGAGCATCCTAAGTAATATGTAGGTCTACCTTGTTCTGTTGATGCTATTGACCTTTGTCATGTTACTATACCTCTAAAGATAGACATTTACCATTCTGATGTGTTTAGTTGACAGAAGTCGATAATGATCACACGCTATTATAATAAGTAGTTATATGTGTAATAGCCGCAAGGAAACTTGAAATTTGTTATTATGATGATAGATATGCATGTTAGATGAATAAATTTTAGATAATAAGTAACATCGCTAGCAGTGTGTTGAAGTATAGTATAGTATATATAGAGTTTTGAAAGTAGTTATTCTCCCTATCACAAACTCGGTTGAAGTAAGTAGTATAAAAGTTTTACAAGTAGTAAAGTAATGATGTATTGATAGTAAAGCGTAGTCAAGTGACATTAGTTAATTAGTTCGTGGAAATACCTGTTTTAAAATTAATATTTGTGTAAATTAAATAAATAAATAAGCTCACATAAAATCTCAATTTGGTAAATTTATACAGGACCACGAGTTGTTCATGTTAGATCGGTTTAGATAATGCATTATAATATTTCCGGGTTTTCCTAACCTACCTGAACTTGGAATTCTCAGAGGTGTGGAGTATCTCTGGCTCCCTGTACACAAACAATATCGAGTGTAGAAAAAGAAGAATTGATCAAAGTTGCCTATTTAACTAGTAGAAATGATAAAATATAGCGTAATTACCAAGTCAATGACTAAATTATATAATATAGTATTTATAGTTATATGTTTAATAGCATAAAGGTATAATCTAATAAATATTATGTTATTAATAATATATTAATTAATTTATGTAATATATATCGTAATTGCATAAATTATATATATAATTTGGCTTCCTATAAGTTATAATTTTAGTCATAAGGTTTATTAGATAGATCATCCTTTTAGCACAAACTATAAATACTCAAGGCTTGACAAGCAGACCATAGACTCAAAAAAACACCGGAAATTGTCATAACTTACAACCAATTTTGACCATCCAGTCTATAAACTCGATAGTTATGAAACATCACATTACCATCTCTCACAAGGATAGCGTTTCCACCATTGTCCAATAAATAATAGAGTCCGATTACACCTCACCCAGAGTTACGCAAAACTAAATTTGTTTTTATCGACCCAAGACTGTTCATGATAGCATAGGAAGACGTTGGCATCCAAATTTGTAAGATAAGTATAAGTAATAGTTGGGAACTCCTGTAGTTATATAAGTCAAAAAAGTGTATTAGTGAGGTAAATATCTAGCGTCTTGCACAAAAGCTCGTGAAGTAAGAATTTAAGCTAAAAGTTTTGATATAGTATGTGTAGTGACATCAAAATACCGTTATCACTAGTCAATAGAATCTATATTATATCACAATATAATTAAATATATTCTTGTATTATTAAATGTTTTTTAAACCACTCGACCCGCAACCAGACACCCAACTACAAATTGGTAAGTTTTTAAATACTAAATTGTTATTCATTTAAGTCGTGATAAGGGGATATTTTGGAAAATGTTCAAGATATAAAAATAAATATAATACAGGGTTCTCTCCAGTGTAATTATATATATGACATCGTCGTTTACGTAAGGTTTTTAAATCCCTTTGCTATCTACCGAAACAACGTGTAGTAATATAGTAAATAATTAATAACTAAATATTATAAATTGTAAAGTGTGATTAAAGCGAGTCAAGTACATTAATTATTTTTAATATAATATAATATGCTTAATATGCTAATAGACAACGAATCTTAAAATTTGTTTTATAATAATAAATTGTATAATCAGTTATTATTATTGTAGGTTTAAGATAATAATTTGGCTCCTAGGTATATATAGCAGTTATTAAAAAGGGTAATCCTCCTTTGTCAAACAACCGTAAGAAATTTATTACATATATATTAATGTAGTGATAACGTAGTCTATAGATATATATAAATATATATATATATATATGTGATATGTATATATACGAACAATTTATATATATATATTATATTAATATATATATATATATATAATATATATTATTATTTAATATATATATATATATAATATAATATATATATTACGATAATAAATATCTTATTTTCTATAAGTATTACAACGGCAGAAATATACGTTTAAAATACGTTTGTTTAATATATTATATATATATATTATATATATATATATTATATTATTATATATTATATATATAAATAATATATATATTTAAAATATATACATATATATTAATTATTACAGTGACAACAACTTAGAAATAATAGTTATAATATATATATATATTATATATATATATAATAATATTATATATTATATATATATATATTATATATATATATATTATATATATAATTATATATAATATATATATATATATATATATATAATATAATATGGAGATATACAATATACACATTTATGTATACATATATATATCCGAAATAAACAAGTTACATATATAATATATAATATATATATTATAATATATATTATAATAATATATAATATATTATATATATAATATATATATAATATATATAATATATTAATTATATATACACTAGGGCAGAAGAAACCCTAACCGGTAAAAGATTAAACTTGAGCAGTTTCTAATATACTTCTCGAAGATGTGTACACCCCTTTAGAGTTAATACCCGAATAAATACTAGTGATACCATTAGATTTCCCGCCCTCGTAGTTCAGGTCCTCATTTACCTAAATATTGTAAATCCGACGTTATAGTTGTCAAAATCGAAAATCTAAATAATGAGTGTATATTAATGTACATTCTCATTTGTGTAGAATCGGTTTTACCATCATTAAGTTTGTACGAAGCCCAGAAATCTGAGGCATTGGTGTTTGATAAAAAGGGTAAATTCTCTCGTTGCATCTAATCCTGCTGAATTAAAGTACATTTAGATAAAATAAAGGTAAAGATAAACCAGCCGTAAATTCCAATACCATAAGCCTCTAAGCTGGGATAGGATAGTTAAAATTTGGCTTTCAACAAGGAGTATAACATCAGGAGATTGTGGAAACCAACCAAGACAATCCCTTAAAGATTCTATAATTAATCGGTTTTCAGATAATCTAATGTAAATTGGTCCTGCCTAGTAATTTAGGCAGTTTTTCGAGATTCTTGCCTAGTCGATTCGTACTCAAACGTGAATGATGAAAGCCCCTTTAAATCAATGATTGTAAAATTAAGCTGATAAAAGCTGTATTTAGAGCCCCAAGAGCGCTTTTATTAATTAATTTATATTATCTCCCGAGTTCAACTAAGCAAGAATCCCCTAAATTTTTTATTCCAAAGAAGAACCTAATATGTAATCATAATAATCCAGTTTTTAATTTCAATCATATAAGATAATAAAAGTTATTCAGTTGCTCCTTCACCGGTAAATATAATGCATCCCTGTGTCCCTAAGAAGTGTATTTAATTCTATTGCACCAACCGAAATACATACACATTTTGCACAAATTATTAATTATAATAGGGTAACCGCCAATATTATATTCAAAGGTATATAAGTAGGCACTACTAAAAGTCCAATTGTATAGAATATAAAACACATTATGTTCGTCACACTATTACTCATAAAGTTTAGGATCCGGTTTTGCTTAGGATTAATCAATTTGCAATTAGTCTTACCGGAACCTAGTTAGCCAACCATTATTTAAAATCTGTGTTGAATGTCCATGCAAGCGCTTAGTCTCTCTTTAATTAAACCACAACCGTCTGATATACAACTAACAATTATTATAGAAATTCTTCTTAAAGCTGAAGTACTCAGAGGCATAGTCAATAAAAGCTTAGGAACTTGATATATTGTCTACTGATTGTGTTTGTAATTAGGCAAAGTTGAAACTCTAAGACGATAAAGTGTAAATTCCCGCTAACCTTGCCCATTATTCATGTTAGATCGCCGTTTTATAAGAGTTTAATAGATTTTCCCGGGCTTAAACCTATTATTGGCAAATTTATGGAGCCCATCCGCGAGGTGGTATTGTGAGGATTTCCCTGCATTGCATCTATTACTCAAAGTATACTATCAACCCGACGTTTAAGAAGGTGAGAATCACGTTATCCGAAACAAATGTGTTAATGGACACCGTAGGAAGAAGAGTTGGACTTTAACGTGCAAAATAACGATACATAGACTTTAATTATTCCAATCCCAGATCTTATCGTTAGTGTGTGAATGACTTATTATGACAAGTGACCTACCATTATCTGAAATTTATGTGTTAAATGATGTATTATCCAGGTTAGTAATCAACAGAAATCAAAAATAAAAGATAATAATTTTGGGCCCCTAGTGTTAATAATTACCAGGGCAGGTTTTGAGTATTCCTTTGCACAACCGTCCGACCAAATAAATGATCAACTTATGAATTTCCATTGAATGTGAAAAGCTGACGCTTCACGCTTATTCTAAATTATATACGTGATGGTAGATAATCCAGCAAGGGAGACAATCAAAAGATATGGGTTTTTAATGGTATATCATAATAAAGTAATAAAGATACGCGTTCAGATAAAATTAAAATTTGGGCTCCTATGAATATAAATTTAGATGCAGATAGTTTTGAAATGAAATTCAAATAAAAATTATGTGAAATAAAAGTAAACGTGAAAATAATTAATTACAAATTAAAATGAATGTAATATGATAAAATTCCCAACTTTTATGGGCCAATTATAAGTATGATTATAAATTTAATAATACCTCTAAAATGAAATTAAAAATTATAATAATATAATATAATAAGAACAATGAAAGTAAATAATAATATAGTAAATAATTAAAATTATATGAATATAATAAAAGTATTCATGTTGATAGTAAAAATAAAAAAAATCAGTATATAAATTAATATTAATGTGCTCAAGCCAAGAAAACTATTAGCAAGTTAAGAGTAAATCTCCTAAAATTGCACAAAACCCGTGAAAACACTTTATCATATATTGAAGGAGTGATTAAAATACTTTTCATATATATTTTGATTTTTGATTTATATTTAAGCTATAATAGTAATGTTATAAATATTCAAAGGAAAATCAAATTTATTTTTGAATAATATATGAATTATTACATATACAGAATTGTAATTACTACGTCGTCACATATAAATATAATAATTAAAATTAATTTAGAGGCTTGCTAATTAAGCGTAATTAGCAGTTTTGTGGTATCTCCTTTATATGCACAACCGTTAGTAAACCAAAAATTTAACAATTTAGATATAATGAGTTTAGAAAACTGTGCATTCCTTGTAGCAAGCGATAAATAATATGAGAATGTATGTAATATGTTAATTATTTCATGTAAAGAATAATTAAGTTTAGTTTTCTAATGTGTATATAAATTATTCATATTTATTCATTCTACTAGGTAGTCTGGTTTCAAATGTAATAGTGAATTTAAATGGAGTCGGTCTCCGAGTTATTAACACCCTTAGAAGCCTGTATAGTAAGATAAATAATAAAGTACAAAAACGATTGTGGTGCATTTTACAATTTGATGAGGAATGTAGATGTAAATAAATAGTTGGAGACAGAAATTATGTAGATATGTTATGATGAACATACTTAAAGCAAAAAATATAATGATATAAGTTATACGCGGAAAAATCCTGCTTTACAAATAAAGTTAACCGGGATTAAGCATAGATGAATTACAGATAGTTTGGGCAATCCTGAGGAATTTAATTTAAATGTGTTGAGGTATCTCCCTATCCTAAAACTACGTGAAAAAAATTTGATTAATACAAGGAATTATTATACATTAATATGAAAGATCCAGATAGTTACTATGTACGCCCTTTAATTAATATGAAAAATTTCTATATAACGCTATGCTTAAATAAACTACAATTTATAATTCATTTTAAATTGTATAATAGTATTATATTAGTTCAATCGAAATATTTGGTAAATGTGTACGAGACTTAATAATAATATTTACTTGAATGCAAGCTCTACTAAGGGTTTATAAATAAATTAATCGCAGTGTATTTTGTAAAGTGGTAAAATTAATACCCCTAACCTCCCTTGTGCGCCACACAAACGAACGATAACAATAGAGAGATGAATGCTAGCAAAAGCATGTCTGAATTGCGTCGTGCTGAAAGCTAAAGGTCTGTTCCAACCCAGTCATTATAAGTCATTATATTGGTAAATAAAATACTACTGTACATTAGCCTAATTCGCCACATAATCATGAATCTTAATCAAAATTTCGTCAATTACTAGTGTAGGTAAAATGTAAAAACTTGTAAAATCAGTACGTCCCGAGCAATCTGTAAATGTTGTAATCAACGTTGTAATTAACTATCTAACACACTATATATCGTATCGTTTGAGATCCCCTCCCTCTTCCGCTGTCCTCTACAATGGCAAACTCTTTACAACCATCTCTCCAACCCCAAATAACACCTATCTCAAAACACATTATTCATTACACACTTTACACAACAATTTTTTTTTTTTTTTTTACTTCCCCATCATAAAGAAACTAAAACAATACTTGTAAAACTAAAGATAAGTGTTGAAGGGAGTGGTTCTGGACTCCCTTCCCGCATCTTCAACCGGCTCCAGATGTTCGGGCGGGCAAACGTCAATCATAGTTAAAATGGACATCGTGGATGGGTTTCACGACGGGCGAGTCTTGAAGAGCTCTTGATCCCTTCTTCGGAGTGCTTGCTATCCCCATCTGCCAGACGCCTGTTTGAAGAATCTTACGATTCTTGAGCTACCTTCCAACAGGGCCACCTCTAGAAGTTTTATTATTGATGTTAGATTGAGGGACTTCAAGAGTTTGTGGGACCTCCCTGATAGATCTCCTCTCCAGTTGAAAGCCAACGCGTTTACTTCAACTTCCTGGCATCCGGTCCTGGTGGTTACCCATTCTCTAATTGCTTCTGTGTCGTAGTATTCAACTTTCCTCTGAACCACGTTGTTAAGTTTTGATGCGTGTGCGTCTGCAGCCACAGTCGAATCGATGACGAGCGCTCTTGTACCTCGGTGGCAGACAAGGTCCGGTCTCCTGATACCGGCGGGAGTTAGGATGGTCGGTTCCAAAGAGACATTCCAGTTTCGCTTCTCTAGTTCCGACTTTAAGATGGTGTTTAGCCAGTCGTGTCGAGCGACACGCAGAGGTGCCACCGCCGAACATTCTTGAAGGATGTGACCCAGCCCATCACAGAATTCGACGACATGTCCTCTTCTCGGTCTTTGATCGAGTCGGCGACAAGAGTCCAAAGGCCACCTTTAGTTGATAGGACTTGTTTAAGTCCCTCGAGCTGGACAGGGATGGAAGTTTCCAGCTCGGGGATACCAATGCCACCCTTAGATGGTGGTTGGGAGAACATTGGTATCGGTGTGTCCTTCGGAAGATGGAGAAATCTTCTTGTAGCCGCTCGAATCATCCTATCTGCACTCCGAAGTGTCTTGATGTTGATAGACTCGTGCTTTAGCAAGTAAAGCATTTTCGGAATCAGATAGTTCTTCAGGAGATGTAATTTTTGTTGCGGTTTTAGGAAACAGGTGGTCAGTTTTCCTAAACCGTCCCGAAGCTTTCCCCCCATCCATTTACCGACACCAGCGAAGGTCATGGGTATACCAAGATATTTGTATACCCCCGCATGATCCAAAGATGGAATTGGATCGGTGCCGCTGAAGAATGGGTCCAGGTCGTGCACGATCTTCTTCTCTTTTCCAAGCCATCGCAGTCCTATGGTTGCACACTTGTTAATACCCATGGACAATCCAATCGAGGAAGCAGCTTCTACCATGGCGTTGATGTTGCGTTGAAGACCTTGTCTGGAAGTCGCCAGTAGGGCCACATCATCCGCGAAGGCCAACGAAGACACCACATGTTCTTCCAGTCTGACTCCGATCTCGGGGAGTGTTTTCGACAGGATAAAGTCCAAGGCAAGGTTGAACAGGATCGGGGAGAGGGGGTCTCCCTGAAGAACACCCCTGCCTGGCTTGATCCAGCCGCTGCCAACTTTGAGTGATGAACGGGTATACACACGCCGGATATATTCAATCAGATGAGCAGGAAGCCCGACCCCAGCAAGAAGATCCAAAAGATTGCCATGATGGACGGAACCAAATGCCTTCTTGAAGTCTATGAAGGCCAGGTAAGTACTAGACCTTCGGTCGACTCTGGAGCCGAGAATCAACTTGAGTAGATGTATGTTCTCAGATGTTGATCTTCCTGTCTGAAACCCTGCCTGGAAAGGATTATGGGAGATGGCCGTCCCAAGTCTCTTTGCAAGGATCTTATGGATTGTTAATCTTGGAGATAAGGGTAACTCCACCCTTAAGAAGCCCTTCAGGAGCAAAGGCAAAGATACCGTTAAGAATCTTTACCAAGGTCGGCCTCCGGATGTTAGAAAGATCCTCCAAAGAGACCCTATCCAGGCCCGTTGCACCACTTTTCTTCATATTCTTGAGTGCCCATTCAGCTTCTTCTTCTGAAATCCAGTCATCCAAACCTTGAAGTTGATCTTGGTCTTACGTAGATCGTAGATTATCAAAGTCTTCCCGTATTGGCAGATCTTCTTGCCGCGCCAAATAATGTCGCCATTCTTCGCAGATCGCTTCTGACGGTCTGAAGTTCTCTACGAAGGATTCCCTGCCTGTGATGTACTTTAGCGCTTCCCCACGATCACGACTGTAGAGTTCCTGGATCTTGGCAAATTCTTTTCTCTTCTTCTTTCTTGATCGCGGAGGTGGACCAGCTGCCACATGAATCTGCAGATTCTGTCTAACACCTCGAGGAGGATCCACAGGGTGTTCAACAACGAATCCACAGGTTCGAAGCAGCTGCTCCAACTCAGCCTCTGAGATGGACGGAGGATGTCTCTGAGGATGGATAGGTGGAAAAAGTTCCATCCTTAATTGAGGAGCTGCCGGAGGGTTTAGCACCCTCCGCGGAGATGGAGGTTCCGGAGCAGCTTGTAACTCCTCAAGCAATCTTTTGTACCTCTGTTGTTTCCTTTTTCCCTTGATTGCTTCTAGTGTCCTATGAGGAAATGCTCGCACCATACCCTGGTTGATAAAAGCGACACCTTCTGCAATTAATCTTATTTCTTCACGAGCCAGGAGAGAAGTCTCCTCATTTGTCCAAGGCGTCTTCCGATGTTGTGGAACACGCTCAAGGACCATCGCATCGTATTCTGCTCGATGCCTACCCTGCTGATGGACCCTCATACCCCGCAGGGAGGTAAAGGTAGCCGGGCAGTTGGGACAGCGGACGGGTGAGATGTAAATTCGCCATCCGAAGATATCTCGCTAACACTCTGACGTAGTAGAAAAATTCCTACACAGAGAGATGGTAAAGCGGGAACAAAACCCTACTATGTTGGCGAGACAAAGAAGAGATCAAAAGTTAGCTTGTCAAGCCTTGGGAAACCCCGAATATGGGAGAAAGGACTGGACTTATGGTGTGTCACTGCAACCGGGGAGCTGCAGCCTGTGGTCGACTACAGTCCAATA
Organism: Trachelipus rathkii; assembly: GCA_015478945.1. Taxonomy (NCBI): domain Eukaryota; kingdom Metazoa; phylum Arthropoda; class Malacostraca; order Isopoda; family Trachelipodidae; genus Trachelipus; species Trachelipus rathkii. The sequence continues at coordinate 31,799 of JABUQX010048615.1, read as the reverse complement.
TATACAACAACTACCGCCAGACAATCACCCAAACCAGAATCACTCAACACTCAACAATTTCCAGCGGGGCCACGAGGAGGCCTTTTGATCAGTAAGAATGAATAACTTACGGTGAAAGCACTGCTACAACTGAACCTTCACAGCAAGAGAGTCATAGTTACTCCCCCTTAACAGTAGCCCACCAAATCACATTATTAACTCCAGTCCTCCCGAAATATCTTCAAAAAACACTCCCACGAAAGATGCAAATCTCTCTCTCTAGATTAAAATCCGGAGTTCATCAAGATCTCCAGGAATACAAACATAGTTGCTTAAAAAAACCGGCAAACTGTCGAACATCTCCTGCCGAGGTGCCCCCCCCCCCACTCGTTCATAACAGAATATACTCTTAACAAATCTATTCCCTAAGAGACCTGTAGCTCCGCCCGGTGGAGGTTGCAGAGTTTCTGGAAATGATATGACCCCCCAAATAAGGGGAGCCCAGGGACACTAAACAAATATATATATATAAATATATATATATATATATATATAAATATAAATATCAGCAAATATATATATATATATATATATGTTATATATATATATATATATATATATATATATATATATAAATATATATATATATAATATATATATATATATATATATATATATATATATATATATATATATATATATATAAATATATATATATATATATATATATATATATATATATATATATATATATATATATATATATATATATATATTTTTTTTTTTATATATATGTGTTTGTTTATGCATTTATATTTGTTATATGAGAAGTATATATATATATATATATATATATATATATATATATATATATATATATATATATATATATATATATATATATATATATATATAAATAATAAATATAGCAACTTCTTATATCAACGTGTTTGATTTGCTAGCAAGAGATATAATAATTAATCAATCAAATTAGGCAAAACTCTGATTATTTTATTAAAATGTGTAATATATATCAACCAATGGTGGGTGAATTGGCAATGCTCTGATTGTACATTTGTTAAATATAATATAAGATTATAATAGCAATGAAGCTCTGATAATAAAATCTTGCTTCATTAAGTAACTGTCTCAATTACCATTAATACTACAAAATGCCTACATTTTTAATTAAAATCTATCAAAATATATACGGGGTGTGCATAAAAGATCTTTAGAACTTCAAAAATTAATAACCATTTACCTGTTCTTGACACAAGTTCCAAACAGGTTCTAAATGAAGGAGGAACTCAAAAACGCTATTGATCATGTGCGATTGATAAGTGGCGCCACCTGGCAGCCTAAACAAAAGTCATGCTATTTTTACTGGTACCATGAATCTTCAGGAAAAAACGTAACGTTTTGAGTGACCCATTTGAAACAAAATTTGATACCATAATTCAATATAGGTTTAAAGCTCGATAAAAAAACCGATATGAAAGGTTTGAATATAAAGAAAACCTTACGATGTACAGTACATGACACGAGTTTGATTGCAGATTAGGCAATATAGGTAAATAACAATGGATCACATATTGAATGTTGGTGATTTCAGTATTTAAGAAAAAATTTAAGGTCTAAGACTCTAATCTGTATTATTCTATTCTATCATAGCTGTAAGTAAACCATTTTCTTTTTTTAATGAGCAATCGCATCTATCAAGATCTTTTATACAAATACATATTGCGTACCTAGAACTCAAGTGGCTTTAAACTCAACTATAAAACTTTATTCTACATTGAATTATATATTACCAGGTTTCTATTAAGGCATTACCAGGTTTCTATTAAGACAATGTGTGTAGTTATCCATTGAATAACCTATTACTCTACCTTCCCTTACGCTGTTATTAAAGAAATTTTTACTAGAATTTCAGGAATAGGTTTTCCTAAACCAACATTGAGTATTTCTCAAGTCGACGATGAAATATTAAATCTAAACTACAAGAAGTTCTCCTTATCAAGAGAAAACCAAATACTTGAATAAGATACGAGGTCAGATAAAATGTTGGGATTTCCCCAAAGACGAAATCTATAAAACGATCACCGTGTTCGCTACACTACTAGTTACAATATCAAATTAACGAAACCTAAAGAATGAGATAAATCATGCGTATAATGCAAAAAGAATTTTAAAAAAACAAAATTCGGAAGTTAATTTAATTTTTATGTTTAAATCAATTTCCAATGAAGATGGAAAAAAATTTAGAAAACCAAAAGAGGGTTGTAAGTTTCTGTGAAGAAAGTCTATAATTAAAGAGGTCGGGTTAAAATTTAATATAAGATGTCACCATTCAATCACATCCTAATGAAAACCAAGCGCAATTTATTTATTTATTTACGAGTTATATGTACTGGGACATCCCAGCTTACATTTGTAGCCCCTACTACTGGCATGGCGCTTCACGCCAGAGTTGCTAAGCTCAAAAATAAGTTCCAATGTCACACGTGACACTGCAGAACTAAGACTTATGGAACAAAACTCTCAACTTTAGGACCAAGAACTTGGGGAACAAGTACCCCAAAATAAATAAATAAATATATATATATATATATATAGGTATAGTATATATATATATATATATATATATATATATATATATATATATATATATATATATATATATATATATATATATATATATATATATATATATATATATATATATATATATTTTGAGTCAATGTACAGGACCCACCACGGCTCACAAAGAAGCAGCCACACTGGGTTGAATAATCAACTCCATGGGTGGGTCCTGGCTTATACATATTTTAAATATCAGAAATGGCGAAATGAATAGTCAGTCAAAAATAAATAAAAACTAAATAAAATATAAAAATATATCCTTACATTATAAATAGCCCTAATATTACATAACAGAATTATATATTGTAAAGAATATTCATTTCTTGAATATAAAAGAAAATAGTTACTGCTGAAATGGGAAGATTCAGATAAGATATGGAATAACCTTTCAGGTGTTATGGACCATAAAGTAGGAAAATGACGAAAGCGAGAGGGTCCAATTGGGGATAATCAATGAAGATATGGTGAACAGATTGCGGGGTATGGCGACGGCAAAATTTGAAGATGGGAGGAGGGTCTCGTGACATGTAGTGGCTGTGAGTTATACTGGTGTGGCCAATACGGAGGCGTGCAAGTATCACCCCGTGTAAGCTATTTCGTCGGTGGGAGGAAGACCACTCACTTATGCTCGGCTTTATATTTCTAAGTTTCGCTCCAAGCTGATCACTCACCAGCATTCTTGCTAATAAAATAAAGTCTTGTCGGAGAACAGGATAGTAATCAGTTGATGAGAGGCGGCCTTGTCGAATGGCATCCGGGAGGTACTTGGAACAGCTCCGAAAAGAAACGGCCATTTTGGTCTCTCTATCGGCGATTTCATTGCCTGTTACCCCTACATGAGAGGGGTCCAATATAGTATGATTTGTTTCTTACGGGAGTGCAGCAGCCGAAGAAATTGTTGTACAGTGGATAACATTGTGTTTTTAGAATAAGGGGTTTTAAGCGCCTGGGGCACGCTGAGCGAATCTGAATAAATGACAGAGTGGTCTTGGTTAAGGGATAGAATTCGAGAAAGGGCAATCATTATAGCCATTAATTCTGCAGTAAAAATTGAAGCATGAGGGGAGAGGTTGTGGTCAGGAAAGACAGCAGATGCACCCACATTGCCCGTTTTAGAGCCGTCAGTAAACACTGGAGCAAATTCACCGAGAACTGCGGAATGAAACAGGAATGATGCCTTTAAAAAGGCAGCAGGGTGGCTAGATTTGGATTGAGAGGTCAGGACCAAGCAAATGGTGGGAGCAGGGAATAGCCAAGGTGTATACCCTTCGTCATAAGAGAAACGCAGCCCCTTTTGCAAATGGATGTTGAAGAAATTAAAAGATGTTATAAACTGTTTGCAAATGGGTAGTAATTAGGATTCTGAGGTATCTCCCGCAGAATCGGTGTCAGAGCAGGCGGTATTGAGGTTTGAAAGTGAAGGTAACTTGTGCACATAATGTATTCCCTTCGAAGAGAAAGTGGTATCACATTGGATTCAACTTCAAGGCTCATCCGGGGAGACGATCGGAAGGCTCCAGTGGAGACGCGGCTTCGCCTCGTTTTGGATGGGATCTAACAGGTGTAGTAGAGTTGGGGAGGCCTGACCATATACTACACAGCCATAGTCCAACTTCTATCTGATTAGGGCGATATAGAGATGTAAAAGGGACTTGCGATCAGCACCCCAAGATTTTGAGGCGAGATGATGTAATAGGTCAAGCACGCGATGACAAGTCGTTTTCAGGAGTTTAATATGCGATGCGTAGAAATGGGCGAACCATAAAAGGTTAGGTTCGCGGGAAGAAGGTGGCAGGTTCTTCGATTTCCTTTTTTCTTAAAAGGTACTGCTGAGGTCTTGGTGGGTGAGAAATGAAGCCATGGGAGTTACCCTCCATTGTGAAATATTTTCAATAGCTAGCTGAAGTTGCCGTTCAAGAAATGGCAGTGTGGCACCTGCAATTTAAAGCGCAAGGTCATCAACATAAGAAAAACAATTGACCGTCGCTGGAATAGAAGTAAAGATGTCATCATTGAATCCGAGAGCAAGTAGTAATACACTTAGAACACTGCCCTGCAGAACGCCTTCATCCACAATAAAGTGGCGTGACAATAGAAGAGCACCGAACCTGGATGGATCTATTCGACAGAAGTCATTTAATGAAAAGAGGAAGTTGTCCACGGAAACCGAGCGAATGGTGTTTAATTAAGCACAACCCAGTTCTCCAATATATATATATATATATATATATATATATATATATATATATATATATATATATAAATATAATAAAAAAAAAGGAAATAAAATGATATACACGCGAGCATTAGTATATATATATATATATATATATATATATATAGATATATATATATATATATATATTATATATATATATATATATAAACGAACATTTAAAATAAAAACAAAAAAAAAACCAGAACAAGGAATGGTATGTTTAACACCTGATAGCAAATTATGATATAGGCGAAGATATTTATTTTTTAATTAAAAACAAACTAAACTAAACTTTCATTAACGAGCTTTTGTCCCTATTCGGGGCCTGATAGCTCGGGGGGACTGGTAGGAAATCGAGCTTTGAGGCTGGCTATCTTTTAACCTGCAACCACCAAACGCACACGGGCAAGTTTTATTTCACGCCCCCAGAAAAAAATTTAAATTATTTTCCTAATATCCCTACAGGATGCAAAGAATCTACTAGCATAGAGCAACCCACACGCTTCTTTTATAAACTTCCGAAATGGAGTATTTTATGAAGTAAAATATTCAAAACGTTGAGTTTAAGTTTATACCAAAAGAGTTGCTATTTAAAAAAAACTTTTATACATTATATCGTAATACCCAGTTGCATTCATAAATTGAAAATTTAGTTGAAACATTTTAACATAGTTTTACAAACATTTGGCTATTAATTTAAAAAAAAAATCTTACATGGCCTAGAAGAATCCCTATCATCCTATAATGCCAAAACTATCATTTGGATACATTATTTTCAAACCTTGAGCTATTATAAGTTGACTACCATCTAAAACCTGACAAAGTGACTAATAAATACATAAAGGTACATCAAATATACACATTTTTAATCAATTTGTTTGAGGACAATTACTGAGCCATTAAAAATAGACGTACTTATGCATAAAATGAACCATCAAAAAAATTTGAAATTTCACAGTAGTCCGAGAATAGAAAAAAAAAAAGTTTTTTCAAAACAGTCAACCTTAATATATATAATTAAATTTATTGATTCATTTGACATCTTGCCATTTGTATGTTTAGTAAACTTTGGATTTCAATTATGTTTTAACGCCATATGAAATGGTTCCTCTTTGCATAACAACGTCCGAAAATACTAAAATTTAAGGCTGAGACCTCTTCAGGTTAACAAATTGACTTCTTTTGTTTTTTTTTTTCAATGACCAAATTTAATATTCAGAGAAAATACAATAGAAAAAAATATTTCAAGTTATCAGTCCCAAGTAATATCACAGTGTAACATTAATAAGTGGAAGTTACAAAATGAATATTTCCTAAAATAATAATAATAATAATAATAATAATAATAATAATAATAATAATAAAAATTAATAATAATAATAATAATAACAAAATAATAATAATAATAATAATAATAATAATAATAAAAACTAAGCAAAACTAGTAATTATCACAGGACTTTATTGATAATTATTTACATTTGGTAATTAATATTATTTCTTAATTTCAGTAAATGCAGAACAGGAGGTTTGTGTCCCTCTGAGGGAAACCCGAACATTACCACCATATATATATATATATATATATATATATATATATATATATAGTAGTATATATATATATATATATATATATATATATATATATATATATATATATATCTAGAAAGAGGTATATAGATAGAGATATATATATAGTGTATATATAACATAAATAAAAGGTCATTAATAATAATAAGAAACTGTACAACTAGTAAAGCTAAATATGTATTTCAAGATTTCCCATAAAATTTCTAAAATAATCGTCTGAAGGGTTAGGGTGGATATGAATTTCCAAAAAACAAAAAAAAAAAAAAAAAAAAAAATTTGAAAATACATCTAAAAAAATATATATTTTGGTTAAAAAAAAAAAAAAAAAGTTAATAAACATAGAATCTCTCCCACCTATACAAAAACGAATCTGACTAAAATTTATGAAACCTAAAAATGATAAACGATCATATATATATATATATATATATATATATATATTATATTAGATATATATATATTTAAAAAATATAGGTATATATAGATAAACATTATATATATATATATATATATATATATATATATATATATATATATATATATATAAGTAAGTATATATATATATATATATATATATATATATATATATATATATATATATATATATATATATATATATATACTGTATATATACTACTTAGAAAACTACTAATCGTATAACTGAATATTTCACCTACCAATTTTTTTTATTTTATTAAAAGTACACATCTAAAGAAACACACGCCATTATAGGATAATCCAAAAAAAGAAAAGAAAAGGTCACATGAAAATCACCATCATTTTGATCGAAGGAAGCATCTTTAATCCTCCTTGTCAGATCTATCAAGGCCAACGTGCTTCCTCTTGATTCTGGCGTAAGGTCCAATTGCAGGATCCATTATGAAATCATAAATCACTTTCGTCCACGATTTGTGTTGGGGAAGATCGTCATAAAACTCTGGGGCAATTTCTCTCACTCTTGGAAGTCTTGAACCTGGAAGTATAGTGAGAAATAGTAAGATATATATATATATATATATATATATATATATATATATATATATATATATATATATATATATATATATATATATATATATATATATATATATGGTTGTGAGTGAGGACATTCCTTAGATGGTGAGCAGCTGAACAAGTGTCTGAGTTTGTAAATATTTATATATGTTGGATGAGAGGGGTATGGATGATGCAGAGAGTGTAGTAGGAAGTTGTGAATGGCAGGAAGGGTGGTTGTGCAATTAAAAAAAGAATGTAAAAGGACTAAGTCTTGAGTTTGAGTGCGTTAGGTCTTATATGAGGGTATGTTGTTACTCTGTGTTATTTGTATAGTAGTGAGACTAGTGTCTGGAATAAGAAGTATAGATCTAAAGTTCACAAAGTTCAGATGGACAATCTTAGGGGAAGTGTGCTTAGGTGTGAGAAGAATTGATAAATGAGGAATGAACGTATTAGAGAGTTGTGTGGTGTGGAAGAAATGGGTAAAATGAGAATAAATGAAAGTATGTTGAGATGGTTTAATCAGTGTGGAAAGGATGAATGATTCGGTTGGTTAAGCGGATGCATAGTATGAGGTGTTGGGAACCGACCGGCTGGGAGACCTAAGAAAAAAAGTGGGATTGAGTCAGTAAACGAATGTCTGAAGGAGAAATGTGAGCTTGCAGAGGGAGAGAATAGAAGGCATAATAGGAGAGAAATGGCAGTGGTTTTCGTGGATGTAGTATGGTTGTGGCCCACCTACATTGAGATCAACCCCTACACTGACGATTTACTATGTGAGGGTCCGTCGCGGTCCCGGTGAAACCTAGGGTGGATTTTTCTTTTCTGACTGCGAACAGTTCTCGTCATTTTCTTCTATCGCTTTTTCTTTCGATGATATTACACACCTTACCCCCAGTCTTGGGAGAAAAAAGGTAGATGAAGAATACAGAAAGATATATATATATATATATATATATATATATATATGTTATATATATATATATATATATATATATATATATATATATATAGTATATATATTATATATATATATATATATATATATATATATATATATATATATATATATATATATATATATATATATATATATATATATATATATATATATATATATTTATATATATATATATATATATCTTATATATATATATATATATATATATATATATATATATAAATAATCGAGTTACAGTTATATATAGAAATATATATATATATATAGTATATATATATATATATATATATATATATATATATATATATATATATTTATTTTTATTTATTTATTTATTTATTTATTTTACCACGACAATCGGGGGAAAGGTTACTATTTTATGTTTTTCCCGACCATTGGGCAGGAAAGTATTTGTATGGTTTCTGACCAAGTGGAAGGTGCAGGAATATTTAGGCCCGATAGCAGGCCCTTCTTTAGCGCGACGTAGTCGGAATGCTTGCCACCGCAAGGCGTCGGTTCGCATCCTAGTACGCGGCTTCTTCCAATGCGAGAAGCATGGCATGATGACTTTTGCTCGTGAATAGACTTGCTGGGCGTGTTGGTTGGTGGCTGTAGTAATTGTGGGTATTGAGATTTTGTGCAATACACTATACGCCGTAAACCGCAATACGTAAATATTGTAAGAAATCTCCCCAACTACCGACAGCAACTTTTTGTGTCCGTTCACGTGGCCGAACGAGAACTCGAAACCCATACTGAGAGGGAATCCTGTTCTTAAGGTGAGCCGAAAAGGTCGCCTTAACCCACTGAGCCAAACGTGAACTGATGTCACAATTCCTAAGACACAATAGAGCACCTCCTTCTTGGGGGGTGCCCTGCCTCTCGACGCCCCCGCGCCTTTTTCTCTATAAATTCTCTTCTTACCTGTGGAATCGCCCAGAGGTGGCAGCCGGCTTCCTGAAAGCTGCGCCTCCACTAAGGTGGGCCAGGGCAGAAGCGGTGTGTATATATAGTATATATATATATATATATATATATATATATATATATATATATATATATATATATATATATATATATATATATATATATATATTGCTGATGTTAGAGTTTGTGTTCAGGACTCACCACGGCACCCATGATAGGGAAATTCAACACTATGGATGGATGAGCAAAAAAAAAAAAAAAAGTATTAATATATTTCAGAAAAAATTCCATCCTATAATTCTATTACTGTAATAAAAAAATCATATGAGATATTCAGTTCCTTAAAAAAAACGAAAAGATTGCGCTACTATTGAGGTGGGAGGATTCAGGTAAGATATGGAATAGCCTTTTAAGGCCATAGTCTAGGAAAACGGCGAAGGCGGATGGAGTTTAGTTCAGGACAATAAATGAAGATGTGGTGAACAGATTGCGGGGTATGGCGACAGCAAAATTTGCAGATGGGAGGAAGGTCTCGTGACATGGAGAGGTGTGAGTAATATTGGTGTTGCCAATGCGAAGGCGTGAGAACATCACGATCAAGCGATTTCGTCGGTGAGAGGAAGACCACCCACCAATGTTCGGCTTTATATTTCTAAGTTTTGCCCATCGCTGAACACTTCTGCCAGTAAGACTGGAAGCTATGTCGGAGAGCAAGATAATAATCAGTTGATGGAAGGCAACCTTAGAGGTACCTAGAACAGCTACGGAAAGAGGAGGCCACTTTGGCCTCTCTGTCTGCGGTTTTATTGTCAGTCACCACTACGTGAGGAGGTCCAACAAAGTGTAATTTGTTTCTGACGAGAGTGGAGAATCCGGAGAAATTGTTGTACAGCGTATACCATTGTGTTTTCAGAGTACGGGGATTTGAGCTCCTGAGGCGCTGAACGAATCTGAATAAATCACATAAGGGTGGTCTTGGTTTAGGAATAAAATTTGAGAAAGGGCAATTAGTTTTGCAGTAAAAATTGAAGTATGGGGGGCAGGGGTATGGGAGAGGAAACGTAGTTCCCTGTTTTAGAACCGTCAGTAAACACTGGAGTGGATCTCCCGTGAACTGCAGTGTGAGACAAGAATGGAGCCTTTAACAAGACAGCGTTGGCTGGATTTGGAGAGAGAGGTCAGGGCTAGACAGATGGTAGGAGCAGGGAATAGCCAAGGTGTATACCCTTCATCGTAAGAGAAAGGCAGTATCTTTTGAAAAAGGATATTGACGAAGTTAAGAATGCTATAAACTATGTTTGCAAATGGCCAGTAAGGAGGATTCTGAGGTATTACTTGCAGAATAAATGTCAGAGCAGACAATATTGGGGTTCGAAAGCGAAGGTAACTTGTGCACATATATTCCTTTCGCAAAGAAAGCGGCATCACATCGGCTTCAACTTCGTGGCTCACCTGGGAGGGGGGACGATCGGAAGGCTCTTGTGGGTACGGATCCCCTCGTTTTAGATGGGATCTAAAGTGTGAAGTAGAGTTAGGAAGGCCAGACCACATACTACGAAATCATAGTCTAACTTCGATCGAATTAAGGCTAAGTGGAGATGTGAAAAAGACTTGCGATCAGCGCACCCAGGATTTTGAGGTGATGACGTAATAGGTCAAGTGCATGATGAGACGTCATTTTCAATTGTTTAATATGTTCTCAATGGCTAGCTGGAGCCATCGTTCAAGAAATGATAGCCTGACACCAGCAATGTATAAGGCCATGTCATCAACATACAGGGAAAATTTGACCGTCACTGGGATGGTTGTAATGACGTCATCGAATCCAAGAGCAAATAATATTACACTACAGACACTGCCCTGCGGAAAACCTTCATCCAGAATAAAATGGCGTGATAGAACAGAAGGCATTGTATAAAGAGAGGAAGCTGTCTTCGGAAATCGAGCGTGTCTAGCTTAAAGAGGATCTCAGTTCTCCACGTTGTCTCATAAGATTTTTCAAGTTAAAAAAAAAAAAAAAAAAAAAAAAAAAAAGACACCAAGAACCATCCTGCCAGCTGAGAAAGCTTCCCGAGTGTCATGGTTATTTTAATAAGGGATATGCCGGTCGAACGATTTCTGCGAAAGCAAAACTGAAAGTTTGAAAAAGCCTTATGATTCTATAGAACAAGAAGGAGGAGTCCTGCAACCATTTTCTCCATTGTTTTGCAAGAATTTTGCCCTCAACTTTGGATCTTTCCAAGGTTTGGGAATAGGGGTTACAAAAGCTGTTGTCCAAACAATGGAAAAGAAGTTACAAAAGCTGTTGTCCAAACAATTGGAAAAGAAGATTCGATTCAGATCCAGCAAGAACGCTGATGCAGATGGGTGAATGTGACGGAGAATTATATACGAGATCATGCTATTCGCCAGTGTAGTTTGATACTCTCTAAATGTAAAAAGGCGGTTACAGGAATGATCTTTCCCTAACGCTGTTGAAAAATCTGGTGGTCCAGTGTTAATGCTTAATTTTTGAAAGGCTTCAGGAAAGCGGGAAGAGCTCGAGTGGCTAGCAAAGCTAAGGCCTAATGCCTCTGCAACAGCTGCTTTAGCAGAGATCGTGTCTGTTATTTCAGGGCCATAATTGAGGACTGGATGGAGAGCTGTTGAAGTGGAAAGATAATTTCTGTACAACTTTCCACACTGAAGAAAGGCTAGTTGCAGAGTTGAAAGTCAAAGTATTTCGAAAGTATCGTTTGCTCGTTTGGCGATTGATTCGGCGAGATCTCGCCGCAGCCGCTTTGAATAATCATGTTTGGGGTGATGCGAGTCCGTTTGTATTGCATGTAGAATTTTCTCTTCTCCCAGTTAGCATGTGCACACCCTTGGGACCCATAGAGGTTGCCGAACGCCTACCTGCGGAAGACCATGCGATGCAAGTTTCTGCTGCTATGATAATAACTTGCTGGAAGAAGTTAAAGGCCGCGCATTATATAACCAAATCCATATTATTGTGTGAACGCAGTTGGTAGCTGGAAGTACAATCAGATTGCTCATAATTAGAAGTGGGAGCGATGTCAGTTTCCACCGAGCAAGCAGATTCAGAACTGGGTAGAGAATATGGGACTGATTCCATGGAGACAGTTTAAAAAGGTGTCATAGTGAAAAGGTCACCTTTTTGAGACAGCATAATAGTTGTGAGGTTGGGATCCAATATAGGCTCTGTTGGGTTAATAGGGAAAGCGGTCTCTGATGGAGAGTTGAAGGGACACTCGGCGGTTCCCAGAGATTCTGTGAAGCACGATTGTTAAGGGATTTAGGATTTGTCAATGAGCTATTAGGGGTGGGGGGGCTTTGAAAGGCTGGACAATTTAAGTTAAAATGGGAGATCTCTGTGTTCCCTTTCATGACATCGGCTGCAGCAGCACGCTTAGAGCGATTGCGATGCTTACGTTGAACAGTTTTCCATTCACCTCTCTCAGAAGTGCAAGAGGTGTTAGAGGGGGGGGGGATCGTCCCATCAAGCTCCATTTGGAAACTGAAATCTATTTGATCCTGGTAGGGTATAAAATCCTTTAGGGAGTGCTGTGATAAGAAAACTCGAAAGAAATGGGGAAGGATTCGGAAGAGCTGGAATAATCCAGCAAGCTATTGGAGAATTGTGGTTGAAGGATTGTTCAACAGCTATGGTTGACTTTGTACAATCTATTGATGTTAATGCTTTTGTCTCGGGAATAAACCACCAGAAAGGTCTCTTCTGAGTTTCATTTTTTTTTACAGCAGAGGTCGATGTGTCTTGCTTTAGAAATTCAAATGCTTAATATTTTAGCAATAATCTTTGGCTTGGTGTCTTGGCTTCCGTTTCTGCTTAGGAACATCGGTTGCAGGAGTAGGAGCAATGGTGGGAGACGGATTTGGGGACGTAAACACAGGCCTCTAACATGGGTTTGACGACTGCATCAGAAGGGTAGAGGCCAGAGTTTCTCGGCAGGAAATGATCTGCAAGCTTTGTGGTGAGTAAGAAAACTTAAGTTTCGTTGCAGGTTGGTTGAAAACCAGTAATCGCGATAGGGTGGTTAACGGCATATTGGGCTGGAGTTTGAATCGAGTGTTGCTTTCGGACTATTTGAATAGTCGGCAATGCAGGCGGGCAGGTTGCATAAGTTGTATTGGAGTTCTACTGGAATGGGATTGTGTCGGTGGATTGACAAGCGGAGGGGCGGGAGCTGCTGCAAATGTAGCGTAGGATTGCCTTTGTCTTGTAGGATATTTGTCTTTGAGCTTGTGTATAGAATCTCTCCGGCTCAGTTTTTGTATGGTGCATAACTACAAAACCTCCAGTTCGAACAAGTATGGAGGAGAAGGTAAGGGGAGGGGGGCTTTCTTTTTGACTTTCATCATGTTCTTCTATTACTTTTCTGTCTCTGGTGTATGCACACCTCAACCCCAATCCGGAGAACTGGAGAAAGAGGTAGATAATAATATATTAGTGATGGACAAATTCACTCCCGACTGAATGACAATTCATCAAGGAGATGTAAAAAACTAAATCAAGTATTTATATATTTTTTTTATATTTATATTTTATATATATATTTTTTTTTATATTTTCAACTACCCTAATTTAAAACAATATGGAAAAATCATATGAAAAGATGACAGATTTGATATATATATATATATATATATATATATATATTATATATATATATAATATAATATATATATATTATATAATATAAGTATAATATATATATATATAATATATATATATATATAGTACTATATTATATATATATATATTATATATATTAAGAGGTATAGATCTAAAGTACATGGTGTTCGATGGACAATCTTAGGGGAGTGTAGGTGTGAAAAGAATTGATAAAATGAGGAACTGACGCATTAGCGCGAGTGTGTGGTGTGAAGAAAGGATAAATGGGAGAATAAATGTAAGTACATTGACATGGTTTGGTCATGTGGAAAGGACGATAGTCAGTTGTTAAGAGATGTATAGTGGTGTAGTGTGTTGGAATCGACCGGCTGAGACAGACAGAAGAAAAAGTGGATTGAGGTAGTTAAAGATTGCCTGAAGGAGAGGAAATGTGAGTTTGGCAGAGATAGAAAAAGATGCATAATATGAGTGAGAATGGCGGGGTTTTGTACGGGGGTATGGTTGTTTGCCCACCTGGGCCAAGGGAATGAACCTACATTGACGAGATGCCATATTGAGGGTCCGTCGCGGTCCCGTGAAGCTCTAGAGTTCTCACTAAAAGGTATAAAGGGGCGGTAAGGCTGGGCTTGCGTCAATTTTTTTACTACTTTTCCTTTTCCGAGTGCATTATCGTACCTTACCCTAGAAAAGGGTATTCATAGTGTGGATAGTATAGTATAATATATTATATATATCATATATCATTTTAAATTATAGTTATAAAATAAATATATATATATATAATATATATTTTATAAAAAACACACATCTTATATAAAAATATATATATATATATATATATATATATATTAATTACCCTTGGAAGTCTTGAACCTGGAATGAATGGAAAATCATGGTGCTCATTATGGTAACCAACATTAAAGGTCAAAAGATTAAGAATGCCATAGTAACTGTAAGTCTCGAATCCTTTTTTAAACATGTAATGTTCGCTGATAAAATGTCCTGCCACTGGATGAAGTCCCATTGCTAAAAGGGCGCCCACCAACAAGTAAACAATACACTTCGCTGTTTTATAAAAAGGATAAAACTACTTAGCATATATTTTAGAAAAATTAAAAATTCTCTCAAAAGTAAACAACAACAAAGAAAAAAAATGTTCTCAAAACATGTTTATAAAAAAAAAAAAAAAAAAAAAAAAAAAAAAAAAAAAAAAAAAAAATGATTCCTTTTTATCCACTTAATTATTAAACTTCCAAAAAAAACAAAAAAAAACTAATCTAATATTTAACTTTAACACGTTAAGTTAACAAAAAAAAAAAAAAAAATAAGTAAACTTGTAACCAAAATATAAGCAATAGAGAATACATACACAAACCTCCAAAATAATAAAACTTTTAACCAAAAACTATTAAGTAACACTGAGAATGCATATACTAACCTCCAAAATAATAAGCTATGAAAACATTAAATCCCATCTGAATGACTGTATTGAACACCTCCAGAAAAGTTGGCGACTTGGGGTACGTGACTAAAGGCCTAATGGTGTAAAATAATGGCTGGAAAAACATCCACACCAATTTACCGAAAGTTGTGCAAAAAAGCTTTGCTTCCAGATTCGTTGGGATATCAGTATCCAATTTTTCATCACCCTGATTCTTTAAAATATATGAATAAACTATATTATTTACTTGACTTAAAACCAAATTTATTATTATTATTATTATAAATAAAAAAATAATAAGGAAATAAAAAAAACTAAAAAGAATTTTCAAAATATTTTCTGAGAATATCAGAGAGGGAGGATAATTACTTAGTCTCATGTGGCCCTACCGCATCACTCCTAAGAGAAGTTGGCAGCTCAAAGCTATTTACAGCACTTAACCAGAACCAGAAATATCTGACACTGTGGTAATGTTTGTCTGTTCTTGAACTGCGAAGGCTGAGTAGTTTACAATTAGGTGTTCTACAGTCTCATGGGAGGGAAATAGGCATCTGGGGCAGATCAGGTTTGAGACTTGGTTATATTTGTATTCTTGGAGGGGAGGGTGCGGTCCTGAGTGTAGCCTGGTCAGACAGACTCTGATGTGTCAGTCTCATGTCTGTTCCTCCATACAAAACTCCAGCAGGGAGGGGGCGGGGAAAGAATTATGTTTTTGATAATGGTAATAAGGAGGGACGAGTTATTTGTGTTTTATCATGGGAGTGTTGGATAAAATGAGTTCAAGATTCTTGAGTACTATGAGAATGCTGTATTTTTTTCTTCCTCTGGTGGCCAGGGATCTATTGTAAAGTCAGTGCCCAGATGTCAAGATGGTCTTTTATCGAAAGTATTTTTGCTTCTGATCATAAATAATTGGTGATGTGGTGAGATAGAAAGTGATTGCCTAAATGCCTTGCTTTGTATTATTTCTTGTTTATCGCAATTGTATTCAGATATTACAGGAGCCCATGTTGGTAGGCGTAGTTGTGGAGGGAGTGTATATATATTGTTTAAAGGCAACTGTGAGGGTTTTTACGTGCTTACCAAAATTGATGCTGGTAAATGTTTTAGGGAACTTATTTTTTTATTGCTTTGGGAGGTGATGTTTGATGTTTACAGAGGATAAATGTAAAGTGTATCATATGTAATCCCTGAGTAGGAGTCTGCAGATGAAGAATGTTGTCATAGAGGGCATGCTATATTCCTATCCCTCTAATGTGAATGTAGTACAGGTGACTGAGGAATTTTATTTTTTTTTTGGAGGGGAAGGAGACCATCCTATTTTGCATAACCAGCATTCTAGTTGGGAGATGTAGATAGTCAGTTGTCTGAACAGCTAATAGTTTTTACTGTGGAATTTGAAAGGGTAGGCAAATCATTTATGAATTAATAAAATAATGCATTGGACAGAATTATTGTCCTGCTGTACTCTCCATTGTTTTGTGAAAGGTTGTGGGTCTGCCCAACTTGTTCTTGGGTTGGCATCTGTTCCCTTAGTCTATATCATTGTGTCTATATAAACAATAACATATAACATAGGACAGGAATAAAATCAAATCACAAAGTACATTCAACAAATACTTGTTTGACTAAAAATAGCATGTATTTATGGCAATAAAGGCAGGAACACGAGTAAAGAAACTTAAAAGCTAAAACAATAATACCATTTGACAATTCTTGTAGATAAAATAAATCCTTACACCTAAGATAATATGGACACACAATCCAACTTATTTTCATGTTAACCCTTAACTGAGCTACTAACCCATAATAATAAAAATAATAATAAAAATAATAATATAGAGAATAGTCAACCACAAAGAAAATAGTTAACACCACCACATATCAAGAAATGATCAAATGAAAATTAAATTTACAGTAATATATTTATTAATTAATTTATTTGATAGAAATAATAACTAAGTGACTTAATCATTTATATATTTTTTTCATTTAAAATAAATTTGTACCTTCCATTTTATATATCAGTACAGAAAGAAGAAAAAAAAAAAACACATATTAACGAACATTTTATAATACCGTATTTGATATATAATTAACTTGACAGATAGCTTATATTTGAAATGATAAAAATGTGAATTAGAATCACAGTAAAATTTTAAACCCAAACCTTTCAGCTTATATTTGAAATGATAAAAATGTGAATTAGAATCACAGTAAAATGTTAAAACCTAACCTTTCATAAGGCACTTACTAATTTTTATTTGTAATTCTTTAGCTATTAGTTTAAAACTACACATTAGGTTTTATGATCTCCCAGCACATTTACATAAACATTTCACTAAGGAAATATGATCTCCCAGCACATTTACATAAATATTTCACTAAGGAAATGCTAAAGATAAATTGCAAACCAAATTGATTAAGTGAGTAAATGTGTGAATTATTATATATATATATACTATACTAGTTATATATATAACTATAAACACACATATATTTGTGAAACAAAAAAACCTTATACATATTAATAATATATTTCTTATCTTTAATTATGTTATGTTACTTAGTAATAGATATTTATAATGTATGATTATTAATATACTATGTATATACTGTATATATATTCATTATTATTGTAAGTATCCTGTTTCTTTACGTATAATTTTATATATTATTAAAGTTTATTAGATTATATAGTAATAAATATAATTATATAAATCATATTATAAATATTTAAAAATTGAATCATATAAGATATATAGATGATTAGTAATAATTATATTAAATTAATAAACTAACATATATAAAGAACTAGTATTATAATATAATATATATATATAAACCCACTTCTACTTGTGAAACATAAAAACACACAACATATACTATGATCTAATTTGTTGAAACTAGCAATTTATTAATATAGTACAAATAGATGAACACTTTTGGATTTTTCATTAAAGAAAAAAGTAATTATTCAAAATACATTCTAAAAATACATATAAACTTACTTTGTGGTGCTCAAGGTGATAAAACTTAAATGCTACTGAGAAAGGCAAACAGATGGGTAGATTGGCTATGATTCCTAAAATTCTATTGGCTAAAGGCCTGGAGTGGCCAAAAGCTAAGTTGTGAGCAATCTCATGGATAGCTAAAAATGGAAAAAAGGAGAAAGGTAAGAAAGTTATACACCAGTGGACATAAAAAAACAATCACTTCTTTGCGTGTTTTTAATTTTGGTGCAGACAAAAAATCATTAAGTCACACAGAAATGAATAATTAAAAAAAAACTCAACAAGTTTGTAGTATGACGAGTTAAGAAAGATAAATGGACTTATTATGGTAAGTATTTTGTTTAATTGTAATAGGTTATAAATATAAAAATATAGAGATGGGCATCATTGCTCAACAATTGCGAGTTATTGTTACTCATTTACTCTTCACAAATGAAATATGTGATACAGAACATATGGCAACTTTGAAAATATCTATATCTTGTTACAGAATTACAGCTAATTTCCTTCCTTACTAGTTATATTCATGTGTTAGTTGAACAGTCATTTGGTTATTTTAGATTAATGAACCAATAAACAGCGTCTGAAAATGTGCAAATCAATGAAACAGGAAAAATAGAGTTCCAGGCTTTATCAGAAGAGTACAGGTAAGAATGAGCTTAACAGTTAAGCTTGAGGTCAGAGTTGGAGAGTAAAAGGATAAGACTGGGTGGAAAGAAGTGTTTGTTGCATGCAATATTTTCAAAGGAAGTATGAGATTCAAAAGTTCCGAAGATCAGTGTCTTGTAAGAGCGATGGTGTAAGGAGAGTTTGATAGTCAAGAGAGGGATCGGAGAGACAGTAAGTGAAGGGTGGAAGAGTTGACGATAAGACAAAAGGCTCATAGACCCCATTTTTTCAATAAGGACTACGTGAGTGGAACCATTCTAAATTTGTAATAAATACTCTGTACAAAGACAATTACACTACTACACAGAACAAATAACAGGGGTGATGTGAAGAAATTCTGAAGATGTTACAGAACACCTAACTCTTAGTGTTTATTTGGTAAGAGAAACAATATATCCATATAAAGTAAGATCATAGGAAAATACCAACAAAATTAAATATAGATAAAGCCTTAGTTGCGTTTACAAAGAAATAAATAAACTAAGTTGTTTGAAAGACTATGATGAATAGATTCCCTGGATGAAATAATTAAGATTTTGAAGAATTGAAAATTACCATGTTTCTTATGCCCCAATTAGAAAGAAAAAAGAAAAGAAAAAAGTTGCCCTCTTCACATAAGCTATCTGAAGTTTAGCAGGATGACTTTCAAAATGAAATGGATAAGGCGCAGAATGACAAAATTGAAAATTAATAAAAAGGAAAAAGATTAGGGATAGAACAGAACCCTGAGAAACGCCACTATTGATAGACAAAGAATGAACGGTGTCCAACTTCAACTGCTATAAAACAATTGGAAGGGCCAGAGAGAACATGATATAAAGAAGCTTAGAAATCAAAGCTATGTGACACTACTGAAAGTAGTCTAGTGGCACAGGAAAAAATTTACCAAAATGCAAACGAGCAAAGGTCCAAGAGCGAGGAAGGAGAGAATCACCTTACAGAAATCATTCTCTCGATCAGAGATAAAATTTGAAGAATAAAGACATTTCCAAATCTACCTGTTAAGAATAAATTCTAAAAGTTTTTTTTTTTTTTTTGGGGGGGGGGGAGGGAACATAGTTTAAAGTGATAGAACAGAAATAAGAGTATTTAGGTTGAATGAGTGCACATATCCAGCAAGGAAAGGTAGTTTTTAACAGATAAGGCAAAATAGTTTACCAAGGCACAGTGCAAACTCGGAAGCACAAATTTTGAGATCCGCAGAAGGAATACCATCAGGATAAAATTTCAACTTGATAAGCTCAGAGGGTGGAGAAATTACAATGTTAGGTGCATGAGTGAATATGAGGAAGGTGAAGGAGGAGAAGGAATAGCTAGGAAATTGTCTAAAGTAGATTTAAAAGATAAGAGATTTTGAAGTTGAAGTAATCAAAGAAATTAGTATAGTCAGCAAAGTTAGGAGATAAATAAAAAGAACATATGCATGACGGGAATAGAAAGAAACTTAAGTTATATTTCATTGAATTTAGAAGACTCCAAATAACAGACAATAACAAACATCCTAGTTGCACACACATATTCTTATGTCTTTGCATAAAAATTGTGAATAGAGACAGGATGAAGAGTAGGGTATGTTGTCAGAGCGCTCATGCGCCAGAGTTTTGGTTCAGAAGTAAAGTCTATAGAAGAAAAAAGACGTATTCAACACTAAAAACCATTATATGTCGAAGATATTTTTATTGAAATATTTTTTGTCACATTCAAAAGTGGTAAAATTTGGGGTATGATGAAAGTTCAGGGTTGGGGTAAAGGGTTTTTTTGAGGGGTGGATGAGAAACCAATTTTGGAAGCCATCCCTCTTGGCTTCTCCTGGGTTACGGAGCTTATGTTCTTTGTCAAACTTTTTAAAAGTTGTAAAAGAATGTTATTGTGTATACAGTACCTGTTGTGTGTAAAAAAAATAAAAAAAAGTATGTACTAATCTATTTATAAACACTCTCTGCATATATATATATATATTATATATATATATATAATATATATATAAGTACTATATATTAAAATATATATAGATATATAATAATATTAATATATATATATATATATTATATATATATATTAATTATATAATATAATATATATATATGATATATTAAAGGGCAAGGGGTACAAACAACCCACCTGGCCTAATCATATGAAAACTGCAAGAGTGGTATAAAAAATATAACTGAAAAGACAAGCAAATAAATAGTTAGCTCCTATTTTCTCTTTATCAAAATCCATATTTATATCAACATGATATTTCTCATGACCTTCTCGGATTTTCTTTTAAAATTGGAATGCTTATACCAACTTTGAATAAAATGGAAGTAGGAAATTACTACGTGGATGAGGAATTAATTCAAGGCGAGTGAGGTTCTCGCAAATTTTGGTTGAAAGGGAATTTTTCAAAAAAGTTGCCAGAGGTTAATATGGAATATAACTTACATGGATCATGTTAATACCATTTTAAAGCTCTTGAATTGTTCTACAACATTTATTCTATACAATTCTAACCAATATTTTATTACCATCTTTTGAAAGATTATTTCATCACTTCTAATGATTCTTCCCACTGGTATCTTACCTGTATATTAAGAGGTAAAATCTGATAATAATGAAGTCAGCTTGAGCTTCCTGCACCTTCTTTTGTATACCCCTCAAGACCAAATGAACTTATCATTGATGCCACAAATATTATAATGTAAGTCCAGTAACAAAGCCTGGAAGAGCTAAATAATAGCCCAGTAAAAAAAACCTGGAAGAGCTTATATACTGACAAAGAACAAAAAAAAACCTACCAAAATGCTTACAAAGTTTAATAAAAAATTTAAAAGTTAATTTATTAATTTATCATATTTTAAATGTTCAGTATTACTTATTTGGACTAAAAAATATTTGCAAATATATTCCATGGCATAAAATCATTTAGTATAAAAAAATTTTATTAATATTGTTTTGAAAATAAATGGTATGCTTCTTTTTAGCATCTTTCCTTCATAAAAAGCATATAAGATGCCTTAAATGAAATGAAAATAATAACGAAGTAATTTGGATAAATCTAAATTGTATAAGTATGTAGTAAATTGTCTATAGCTTCCAAACTAAGCATATAACAAGGATAACCCATTAGTAGATTGAACCACACGTGTATACCAATGAGTGCCCCCAAGTTTGAAAAAATTTAATAACTTTTTTCCAAGGTTTCATTGTGATAGGTCAACTCTTTTTTGACCTCTTACATAAGGAAGATGAAAATGGCTAAAGTAGTAGTTAATAGGTCTGCAGATGAAATGAGTCTATTAGAAAACAGTATAAGATGAACGCACGACATGAAAGTCCAGTTGTCCAGCTGGTGAACTGCAGTAACGGTGTTAGGACCTGAGCCCAGCCACGCAAGGTGGGAGAATCTATAAAGGGAGCGCAGAGTATGTTATATCTGGCCGAATAGGGTGTTATGGTCAGAAGGTGAAGGAAAAGACTCACGCCAGGGGGCCCAATATTGGGAGGGATTCAGAGAGACGGATAACCGCAGATAGCGGACTTTTCTAAATAGCATCGGATTAGAAGGATAAGTATAGGATATGGTGTCTGTATGATGAAATATGATATTGGCGGGTAGGAGATAAGAATACCATAGAATTCGAAGTGTTTTAGGCAGCAGTGTTTAGTATCAAATATGAATTGTTATGTAGGATACGCGAACATTGAGTATATCGGATCATATAGCTCAGAAAAATATAAATATATCTGTATATTAAATATGAAGACTAGATTCGAGGAAGATATATGGAAAGCAGTCGAGTTAGAAAACGACATCGATCTGTCTGGGAGATTTTTACTTAGGTAATATAGGAGAAAGGGGCATTAGGAAAATATTGTATTTCAGATCTGAGTTAGTTTATAGATGTTTGGTAGAGAGATAAGTGCTCTGGCAAAAGATCTTTTGCAGTTAGTAAGTGGGATTCACTTGAGTCGTAAAGGTGTTGAGCTCTTTCGATTAACAGTTTTAGAGACTTATCTATGCAAAAAACTAGTAAGTTATACGGGGTGGATGATGGTAAGTAGAACACACACAAGATTTATACGGGGAAGAAGTGTACTAAAATGAGGTGGAGGATAAAATTGGCAAAATAGCGATAATTAGTTATGAGAAGCTCAATTAAAATAGCAACAGGAGAATTGCATGTAGAAAGCATTGTCTAAGTCACAAAAGGCTTCTACCTCACAAAAAGACGCACCATAGCCTGAGGTAATATATAATAAATAGTGGGAGCGGATAGGATTATACAGAAAAAGGGAAAATCTAGACATATTAGCATAACATGGAAGTTTGAGGGTCAATGAAGGGGCACACGACTCATGCTTTGCAGAGAGATGCAGGATATGTCGACTCACGTATAGTCAAAAGCATAAAGGGAGAACTATATGGAGTGTGTGTACGGGAAACGCGAGATATATAGTTAAGAAGCATACTTACCTATTCTGGGAAGTACTGGGGTCGTTTTAAACACTAACTCATGTACGGTGTGGGAAAGTTGCTCTGGAGTGCTCAGGGTATAGGACAAATTAGTCGCTGTGTGGGGGCTCGACGCGTTGTGTGACTTCGGGCACAATTCGGTTAGGTTACGCGCCGGAAAGCCGATTAGCCGGGGAAATCACAGAAACACAAATTCCGGGGGGCGGGGGAACCGGGAGTTCACTGTGCTCACACTTCCGCTCTTAACTAATCAGGGTAAAAAGAATGTTAAAGAAAGAAATATATGTGTTGATATCACGTGAGCCGTAAGAAAATCATTGTATGGAACTGGGAAAGTAAGTAAGAAAGGGAATCAAGGCTGCATAGTGTAGATATATAGTGTGTATAAGGGAGGACGAATCATTTCACAGGACAAGTCACACTAAAAGACAACTAACGATCCAGTACCTCAAATAAGTGAGTTTTAAGAGGGTTTACCTCCGCGATGTATATGTTGGGGCGCAATAGGTGAATGACCCTTCAAAGTGCACAGAAAAAAGAATGGGAAATTTTTTATTCCAACTATGGAGTGGCCAGGTACGTAATACTATAGGTCACATGGGAAGGAGAGAGGGGGATCATTAGGAACTTAGTATGGCCTCAGTCTTCAAGCCGGTAACGCCGGTGTCTTCTACCTCGGAAACAGTAAAGCAGTCCGTATATTTTGTAGAGAAAAAAGGGAAAACAAATTTGCTTATCTTGGTAAATCTTTGTTGAATGAAGGCGGTCATATCCTATAGGAAGTTATCTTTAAGAGCTGATCTGTATTATTAATTTACAAGATATATTGGAGGACTCAAATAACTTAAACACGCGGACTCATTTGTCTAACAGGGGGCGTGCGCGCCTGGCGTACCCAGCGGGGAGTTTGAAAAAATAGGACTGGTGAGTCGATTGAAGTATCATTTCCCTAGGTTCTCATGTTCCGGAATTAAGAATCACCTGGCGAGTTTTTGGCGAAAATTACGATGAGATAATTGGAGAGTATAGGTGTCTTTCGCTAACAAATCCATTTGATCCTTCGGATGGAGCAATAGAGACATGAAATGTTGGAACTGGATTTGAGCGGCGAACACAATTTTTCTTGAGTTTAAGCCTCATGTATAAATCTATGAATTGCCAAATGTTGCCTTATGTGCTCGTCGGAGAACAGGTCGTGCTGTAGATTAGAAATGCGTGCACACGAAATAAGTTTGTATGCGGTACAGTTGGTTTGACACCCCTCCCACCCCCCGAAGAATTATGATCACTAGTCCAAGATTTTTTTGAGCTGTAGATATACTGTGTAAAAGAAATATCCTAAAGAGACTGCGATTCACATCTTGCAAGCTCACTTATGTCAATTTCAAGAATGTTAATACAAGGTGGTATAGCACATTTTAGATGGCACGAATCTAGAGAGAAGATCATTCCTGTTTTCATGAAAAGACACCTACACCCAATCATGGCTTTGGTAAGATACAATCATCATCATTAAGAGCGTTGCCTATGGCTATTAAATGGCAAAATCATGCTTTTGTGAAAGAAATTAAGTGGTTTGTGTCGGCATTACGCCATGTCTTCATATGTATAGTTGAGCACAGAGATAACCTGAATGACGCAACTGATGTCGGTATGTGGAGCAAAATCAGATATATATTAAGCCACGCCCGCTATTATGGGAAGCCTTTCTCAGGCCATATTCTTCACAAGGGCCCTTTGGGAGGAAGTGTACAACAGCCACACGGAATAAAGGGAAGAGGCTGAGTGACAAAGGGTCATTAAGGGAGTTTCAGGAAATGTAATGGAATGACAGAAGGGGTGGAAGACGGGAGAAGGGATCAATATGGTCTATATATTAAAATCACAGAGGTTGAATTGTATCAGATTCACGGTACGTCAGAACGCCTCCAAGATACGAGAGCTGACTTTTTTTTCTAAATGAATTATCACGGAGAAGTTGAGTAGAAATAGCTGAGGGGATGCACTTGTAACGTAATATGTTAAGTGCAAATGAATTTGCAAAGAAGAAAGCTTGGACAATGGAGCAGTAGAAGTTAACAAAGGAGGAGTTCAAGGGCATGAAAGTCAAATTGTCAGAAGAAATACGAGCGTTCATCGCCATTAACCAAGTAAACTAATTGTGTGCGATATTACTGCGACGCTCAAAATCAATCAAAGGTGAGCGAGTTAAGAAAACGATAAATACTTCCTGTGGGGCAAAGTTACTTGTGAAGAAAGTGAAAGGTGACAGGGATCCCAGTGTAGTGTAATAGAAGGGAAAAAAAGAGTATGGAAGACCTGACGAGGATGGCACGCTTTTCAAAAGGTGGAACACCGTCCTGGAAAGGGGAAGATTTGATGTGTTACCACCGGGTCGCAGAAGAAACTGTCGGGGATCTCGAGAAGCAGGCAATGGAAGGATTTTCGCTTAATTGGTGGGAAAAAGTGGAACAAAGGGTCATATTCCCTAAAATAATAGCCAAGTACCTGGAATCATTAATTTCATTCCTTAGGCTGTCGAACTAGGTCAGACCTTCCATATATTCAGAGGAATTGTATTTTCATTTCATGGAGGAAGGACGAGGATAAGAGTAATGTATGCCACAGGACGGAAGAAACAAACAGGATTTGAAAAAGTAGCTAACACTAACTGGAGAACTAGTTTTGTGGTATAGTTTAACTTCACCACAAGGTGCAGGGAGGGCCAATATTTGTAAAGAAACGGTGGGTTAGAGGAAGTAAATTCCGGGGTTCTGGGGCCGGGATTTTCCCTAAAAATTCGGGCCGGAACGGAACGGAAGGAAATGTCTAAATTCCGCAGCCGGTACCGGAATTGCCGGTGAACAACCTCTGCTAGTAGACATCCGGTAGACAGGTGAATCTCACAGAATATGGGCCAGGTGTAAGATAGGACCCGCTGGCCACAGTAAGAATTAGAAGTGGACAATGGTGAATAGAAATCAAGACACACATAGCATGGTTAAAATAGAGAAACAGGTATTAAGTC
Organism: Trachelipus rathkii; assembly: GCA_015478945.1. Lineage (NCBI taxonomy): Eukaryota > Metazoa > Arthropoda > Malacostraca > Isopoda > Trachelipodidae > Trachelipus > Trachelipus rathkii. Next base: position 5,221 of record JABUQX010048615.1, on the reverse strand, counting down.
TACAATGGTGATTTGTTAGATTTTTCCCACTTTATTTCGTATTCCCTGTCTAATAGGATCATAGCAGTTACTGAATTTTTAAATTGTAATACTAGACAAGCTTTTGAGCCAAATGGGTCCAATGAACCTACATGACACAATCGACACTGGTTAAAGGACTAATATTAACTAACGATAAAAGGATGGTGGATGAAGTTAGAGTATAACTATTTACAAAGTCAACCATAACAAATAAATTTAATATGAGATATGAATTATTGGGCCCACATTGGCAGAATTATAAAAATGAATTATTCAAAGTATTACAAAATTGTAATCCTAATTTGAAATTACTTTTTGTGAATGATGGATGATATAAAGAAGTTTAAAAGGCCAATAACTGGGTTTAACCCTAAAGAGGGAATAGTTTTAGACAAAAGTTTGTAGTTTAAAAGAGAAAAGCGCCATAGTGTGGCAAAAAAAAAAGCCTGTTTGGGTGGAATAGAGAGATAAAGAGAAAATCAATGAAAAAGGATAAAGATGTTTTATAAAATATTCAAGGTAGTAATAGGGAGATGATTTAGAAAAATTATAAGAAAAATAGAAATGAACTTAAAACCAGCTCAAATAAGAAACGGCAAAGAGAAAGGTGCAGGAAATTCAATTTAGCAAGGGAACAGTAATTAAGGACTGAAAGAATCTTTTTTGTAGCTTTGTTAGAATTTAAAAAGTAAGAATTAGGGCAATTGGTCCAATTAGACAATTGATTGAAAACTTTAAGTGAGTATGCAGAGAAAAATCAATGTATTCAATGTATTTACAATCAATGTATTGGAAAGATGGATAAGTGTTTTGGAGACATAGCGTCGTGGGTATACAGTGTAATAAATAGACTATAGACATTTGAATTTGCGGTAAAAGTTATGTAAATCTTTCACTAGACCCCTATTGACCTCCCAAGTTAAAGCTTGCAGGTCCCGATTGTATATATGGTAAATATCTGAAAGGAGGTATACCCAGCATTTCAAAGTCACTGGATTTTTAAGAGATCTATATAACATTTAGTGAAGTATACCAGATGACTGGAAAACAGCATATGTTGTGCCTATTTAGAAGAAAGGATGTAAGGAAGATTTGGGAAATTATAGGCCAGTTAGCCTTAACATGCTCTGGTGTGAAAAGATGTGGAAAGTTCTGAAAAGGTCATCACTACGCAGACAATACTTTGGATCATAAGAATGTATGACCCCAGCATGTTTTAGAAAGGGTAGGTCCAATGTCACGACAAACCTTTAGAATTTTAATGGAATGGACATTACTGATTGCATTGACCGAAAAGATCCAGTTGATGTTATAGTTAGACTCACAAAGCTTTTGATAAGGTTCTCCAAATAAGGCTGATAAAGAAGTTATTGCAATGTGGTCTAGGTGGTATGGTACATGGCTGGATTAAAGAGAGGTTGTGGAATAGAAAATGGTGTGGTAAAACTATAAATGGCAATAATTAGATGCATGGGAAAACATAGTGAAGAGTGGTCCGCACAGGGGCTTCAATGCTGGGCACTATTGTTCCTCCATATAGTAAATGATTAGACCTGGGATTTCAAAACGTAAGGTTATCTAAATGTTTCAGAATGATACCAAGTGTACCCTCAGTAAACGGAATAGTGATGGAATGTATAAGATTCACAATGAGCTTGATAAATTTCTTGAGTGGACAGATATAAGCAAGATGAATTTTTAATGAGATCAACAGACAAACAGGTGGTTCAGCTAGTTACTGCAATAAAAGTTTTTAATACAATATGAATAGGGATTGGCTGAGGTCTGTTGGACCAAGTAAAAAGATTTGTGTGATTATATAAGCAGTAAATTTGAAAGTGCTATATCCATTTTGTCAGCAAGCGAATTAAAACTATAAGATGCTAAGGAATAATAAATCGGAATGTTTTACAAGAGTCAAGAAGTTTTATAGTTAAGACTGTGATAATAAGCTTTATGGTTAGGCAGTATTAGAGTATTGTGCACAAGTTTGGGCCCCTTATTTAAGGATAGATAGATACTGTATGCTAGACAGAGCGCAATGTAGAGCAACAAGGATGATTTCTGGGTTTGAGGGTAAGAGTTATGAGGAGAGGCTGAGGAGTTAGGGATGTTTTCTGTAGGAGGAAGGGCGATTTTCAGAGGGGGACGATACAAGTTTACAAAATATTTACATCTATTATTAACACAGACCAATAAATTCTTCATAGTTGACAACAGATGGGAGACCAGGAGGCACAGTAAGAAATTTAAGGCATGGCATCTTGATATAAGAAAGCATTCATTCAGTAATAGGGTTGTTAATTTTTGGAATAGGTTGCCACAGGAGGCATTCACTCAGTAATAGGGTTGTTAATTTTTGCAATAGTTTGCCACAGGAGGTGACAATTGCAACATTTAAGAGAAGATTGGACAGGTATATGGATGGTTTGGATATTGTATAGTATATTTTAACTAAGCCAAATTGGTGTTTTTTTTTTGTTACAGTAGTTATTAAGGTTAAACTGCATGTTGATTATAACAAAGTTCGCTATAGTTTTTTTTTTCTTTAGTTGTAAACTTTGTGTATAGTATGTAAGTTATTGACAAGCCCTATGGTGCTTTGTGGATTTGCATGAGCATGTTTGGTGGTCGGTCTTTTGGGTGGACTGAGAAAGTATTGATAGGCCCATGTAATTTCTTACTATATCTATATTTCTAATGTTCTAAAAATATTACAAAATAAAATGTTGCACAACAATTCAAGAGCTTTAAAAATGGTATCTACACGATGCTGAAGTGCTATAGGAGCTGTGATATTCCATATTGACTGCAGTAAACTTTTTGAAAATTCAAAAACATCATTCACATTTTTTCAACAAATCTATAAGCATTAAAATTTTAAAGAAAATCTGAGGTGGTCATGGAAAACATTGCAAAATTCCATTTGATCTGACAAGGAATGACCCATATATATATTATATAATATATAATAAATATAAACTTTATATATATCTATACTATGAATATATAAGATTATAAAAAATTAAAAAAAAAAATAAATAAAAGAAAGTATAAAAAATAAATAATATATAATATATATATATAATTATAATATTATTATATATAATATAGCAAAATAATAGTAGGATATATTTATAGCGGATAATAATATAATATTATAATATATCATATATTAAATATATCTAATATATAATATATATGATATAGTAGTATATATATATTTAACTATATATATATATATATATATTATATATATATACTATATATAATAATATTATATATTATAGTATATACCAAGTATAAAATATATACCCCTCCACAGGGCTTTGTTTATTAAATTATGCTTATATTTTGAGCATCAATTAAAAAAGTCAAAAAATTAAAGTTTACAAAGTGTTCAAAAAATATATGGCAAGTGCAGAGGGGTCCCGGAGATATTTAAATCTTTGCAATTTTTCCCAAAATATTTGCCAATTTTTCCAGGTTTCATTGTTAGGTATAAAGAATATAATACTTCGTCCAGCTCAATCAATTCTAAAAATTTCGTACAAATTTTACCTATAATAAAAAATTCTAAAATTCATAAATAATAAGCATCAATATATGATTTAACTTTTTAATTCTTCTCTGGATACGTATGATTTGAAGGGAGAGCGGATAGCGGAAGAGTTGAGGGAATAGAGTGTGAACAAGAGAACTCATTGAAGTTACTTGTCAGTTGATATACTAGAGATGAGTGATAGGCACGAGAAATTGGTTGTGTTGTGCAGACAGAGTATATCTGATCAGAGATACCGGTAGAATAGGAGATGTTTGATAGATCGTTATGACTCGATAGGAGCGACGGGGTCGGGACTATGAGGACTAGACATTGAGCTGAAACATCTGGACGCATCTGAGCTCAGTAGATGGAGAGATATTGAGGTACGGATCGTCTGAGGCGCGGCGCATACGAGCGTACTACCGGGGGTGAGATGAATGGTGTGTGAGTACGTGAGGGACGATTGGTTTCTGATGATAGCGCAGAGCGTGAGAGACGTATTATAGTAGGTTCTATAATTTAGTTAAAGTCTGAGTGACAATCATATGATGATAGGTAATGACTCATAGTGATATTATATATATATATATAATTAAGCTAGTACTATAAATATATATATAATATTATATATATATATATTATATATATATGTTATAAGATATAATACCTATAATAATATATATATATATATATTATATAATATATATATAATATATAAGTATATATTAATAGTATAATATTATAGTTATTATAATATATATTATATATAATATAATAATTATATATAATATAATATAATATATATATTACTGGTAGCTATCGGAAAAAAAAATTGAAATCAGTACTTACCCAATGTAGGAAGATTGGGAATTACTCTGCCACAGGACAGACATTGTATATGCAAACTATATACCTAGACCGAACATAGAGAGCTAATAAATAAACGCGAGCATCAACTCTACTAGAGAAGGTAGAGCACATTTAGATTCTATTCGGAGACGATCATAAGTTGGTATCTCTTAGATTTCTGGATATGCTTCTAAATATATATATATATATATAGATATCAGCTAACGTCGTGAGAGCACCTCGGTATAGGTAGAGTAGGCGAAGTTGGGTATATTAGTTCTGAGCATCATAGGCGATGAATAAATTGATAGAAGTCATGCGCTAACTATATATTAGAGATCAAGAGGTGATGAATTACATGGCAGTGACGCGTATCAGACGCTCGACCTAGGAGAAGACGTTTCATTATAACCCCCTAAAATTACTTCACTAATGTAAAGATCGCACTTCTAAAAATCTTCTTATACATAATCTGATATATAGCAGAAGGCAACAGTACAAAAAATGAATAAATAAATCTTGTCTCGCTTAAGCTTCCAGGACTGAGTGTGGAGGCACTCCCTCCACCTCTGTCCGGGATCGTCAGTAGAGAAAGACAAGAGGTAAGCGTAAATCTCACGAGTTTTCGCGCGTTGTTGCGACTTCCAAATTCTATCTCCTTTTCCAGTTGAGTTTATCCTCCGCGCATGAACAAGAGGAGTTTAGAGTTTTCATTATAGCTCGCTATGAGGTAGTACCTCTGTCTCTGTTTTATATGTTTTGTATTCTTATATGAGTGATAGGACATAGAATTTATTAAATGAAATT